>JAGFPH010003200.1:31359-81045 GCA_018207615.1 Philaenus spumarius | reverse complement strand
GGCCCTAGAGGAAGCTACATAATAAATTTCATTCCAATCCGTTCGGTGTTTCTTTTTAGTAACTTTGACCCCCCAAACCCCAATAAAATTTTGATTTTTTTTAAACTCTTTCTTAGCGAGCACCTAGGGGCCTAGAGGAAGCTACATAATAAATTTCATTCCAATCCGTTCGATAGGTTTTTGTAGTAACTTTGACCCCCCAAACCTCCTCTAAAATTTTGAATTTTTTTAAAACTTTCTTAGCGAGCACCTATGGCCCTAGAGGAAGCTACATACCAAATTTCATTCCAATCCGTTCGGTAGGTTTTGATAAATCGTGATTTAGTAACTTTGACCCCTCCAAAAATTTCGAATTTTCGGAAACCCTTTCTTAGTGCGCGTCTAGAGCCTATAAAGAGTATTAGTGCCAAATTTCATGTTTGTAGGCCTCGTAGTTTTGGAGAAACTGTGATGAGTCAATAAGTCAATGGTATTTGGCTTTTATAAGTATAGATGATATAAGGAGACAATTTTGTGATATTGTTTTAAAAAATATATTTGAAACTAGAAAATATGCCTATAAATTTCAGGAAAAAACTTTTAAAATTATCATAAACGCAGCTCTAAGAGTCGGAAGAACATATTTTTAATTATTTATATGATCTAAGTAGATCCAGAGAGAAAAGATCATATATCACCTAATAATATCTACAATATTTTTTATTTGTGGTACGGCATTCGAAATAAGAGCATCTGGGTTGCTTAAAGTAGTTATTAACAACATTATATACACACTTCTTATAAACATAATCTTATTTAAACATAAACATGTTGTTAACAGATCGTCTGCATAACATGTTGACTACGATCACTACCTCATAAATTTAAATTAAACTTACCTTGTAACCGAGGAGAATTCCGTTGAAATGTTGTGGTGGTGGAGGTGACCATTTGACAAACACTGTCGTAGCGTTCAACCATCCTAACTGAACATCTTCTGGTGGTGCTGATGGAACTAACGGAACAAATGTGAAAACATCTTAGTCTTTACTACATAATATGTGAATAGTTAATAAAATGAGCTGATTTATGTAATTTATTAAACAAAAAGTATTTACGAGAAACAAAAACTACTACAGCATATTATGGTATGGTTGAGGACCAGAGGATCAATGAGGGAAGTGTAAAAGACCGAAAAGGTTTAAAAAGTATAAAGGTCCAAAAGAAGGAGTTAAAAAAAAATCACGAACAATGGGTGATGTTTGATACATAACACAATAGATTTCAAAGAACAAGAAATACTGTGTTAAGGTCAGACATTCAATAATGCTCAACATTGTTACAAAACTCAATCTGCTTTTTATTCCAATGAAAAACATAAAAGTACTAAATTGATTAGCACAATATAATAATAAGGTATGTCGACAATTTTATATACTTTAAAACTAAGTAGAACCTCGATTAGTAATTGGAACTGGGCATACCTCGGATAACCAAAAACTCGGATACTATGGTAGGCCTTGAGAAAACCATTGAGATGTGAGCTCCCGCGTCTTTTACGCAGTTAAAGGCTGATTTGGAGCCGTAATTACTTCAAAGTCTACTTTATTTGGCTTTAAATAATAGAGTTTTAAATAAACAAAGAAGGTTTGTAATGTACTCAAATGAAAGAAATTGGATACTATAATAAAAACCACAAAAATAATGCCTCTAAAGTTTTTTCATGCTAGCTTTCTTTAATTGATTGTCTTTCTTGATTGTGGCTCTTCTTTATTTGAACACCGTTGAGATACCCACTTTTCAATTTCCGATCTATGTCTCCAATCCCCGACAGTCACTTCCCCAACACCTAAATCACTCGCCACTTTTCTTATTGAATAACCTTAATCTAATCGTTTAATTGCTTCCCATTTTTGATTTAAAGATAAAACAACATGCTTTCATTTTCAACTCATAACGATATTCTCATTCACAAAGTTTAACACCGACACAAAACAAAAGAACAAAATACAGCAGCAGGGAAGAAGCAACTCGTGGGAATGGTTGTTGCCCTAAATACGATGCCACGAGAAGGGCAGTGTATTACAGGTCCAAGACTGCTTCGCCATTCACTTTCTAGCACCCGTCCGCTAAAGGTCAAAATACTATTGTGTTGGGTAAGGAGCGGAAATGTTTACAGGATGTTCAAGGCAAACAACAGTTTTGTTTTCTTTCTGTTCAATCTAACCCAAAAGTTTTTTTTTTTAAATTCACTTATTGAGAAATCCTCTTGAGCCATGAATTCTTTATCGAACTCAATTCAGTTAATTTACATTTATTTGTAAGTTATCAGAAAGTTTTTTTTTAATTTGCAAGGTTTTACTGTAAATAAGGAAGGTGACTGTCTTACCAAACAGAATTAAAAAAAAAAATAGTATAAGGATAATAAATAATTTAAATACAAAAATAAAGGCTTCAGTAATGTTTTGTGGTCACATTACTTTAACTCTAAGGAATCTTTTTTTCTTAATAAAGGAGTGAGATGGAATCTTGGCCGAATTCCCCCCACCCCACCCCAAGCTATTTACTTACAACAACTTTCAGTCAGATTAAATCTTTTTATACCAATAAATATTACTGATTATTATTCTCAATAAATTTAAGTTATTTATAAGAAGTAGAGAGCACAAAATTTAGTCATTTATAAATAATTATTAAGGAACTTAAATTTCTTCTATTTGGTTAAACAAGGAAAAATATTACAATAATACAGTAATTTCTTACCATCTTCAAGAGTTTGAACAACTTTAGAATTTGATGGTTGTCCTTCGACTGATTTGAAGAAAGGGACGAGGAAGAACTCATACTTGGTATACTTTTGTAGAGTCGTAACAGTATAATGGAGGGCTCCAGCATTGAAAACTGTGGCGATGTTGTATTTACTTGCACTGCTGGAGACATCTCGGAAACGAACGTAAACACCTTCTACATAATCCTCGCCATTCACAATCTGGAAACACATTTCAAAGTATAAGCTGCTATTCTACACATGATTTTCAAGCAGTACATTCTCTTCTACCCATTATAACTTTTAATTTGTAAATGGAAAAATGGGAGAAAAATCAGGTAAAATATATTCAATTATACAAATCAAAAGCCTTATATGTTCATTCTCAGAACAATTTGCGTTATATTTGAATAGAGATCTGATTTTGATAAAACTTTTACTAAAATACTCAGAAATGTTATCAGTACTATAGATTTTTTAAATATTCAACTTTAAACCTCAAAATAAAATACAGAATGTCCAAAAATGAAAACCAATTAATTAAATTTATTTGAGTTATAGAAACCTGTATTCACAAATTTAAAAGTTGATAATCAAATGGAATTTTCTTCAAATTTTTATTCTTTTTTTAATAACAGTAGAGTATTAACTATGGAAACTGCACGTTATAACATTTTGACCCAGTTGAGTAAGAACAAACTAGTAAAAGATTAAAGGATCCTGGCAAACCAATTTAAAAGAATGTAAAACAATATTATTAAGATAGCCTAAATTTAACCTCAAAATTTCGATCTAGACAAAATTATTCAAAGGACAAATAAATTCACATCAGGAAACTAAATATATAATAAAATAACGATAAACACTCTTATTATTAATAAATAACACTTAACTTACCTTTTTTTTTATATACAAACCAAATTTAATTTACAAGCAGACGTGAGCCTAAAATAAAATTCGAAATGTTTCACATTTCAAATTTTATTAGCGTATAAGTTTATTCATGTAATATAGATTGTAATAGAATTAGATTTCAAAATTGTGTATAGTTTATTAATTAAGCAAGGTGTTGTAAATAATTAGAAAGGTGTTTAAAATCAAACAAGTGAGGTTATTGGCGAATGTGCTGAAAGATACAAGTTGTGCTAATCCAGACGGTACATCGATTACATCCGTAGATGAATGTTGAACAGCTGTTCCTACGATTATATGCGCGAGTGAATAAAAACATTTATATATCCTACGATAAAGCAGATAATTATTTATTTCGATAAACTAAGACTTGTAAAAACAATATCAGTGTGAATATCAAATAAAAACATAAACATTTTCAACAGAAAACAAAATAAATAAATTTTCATATATTTTGTGTAAAAACACCGGCCACCAAAGTAATTAAGCAACAGAAACAATTGTTAGAGATTCTCATGACGGCACTGTTTTTTCAGAACCGGTATATTTGAACAAAATGGCTTTTCAGTTGTTGTATAAGGCTTGGGAGCATTCAGACGTGCTTTGAGGATCAAAAAATATAATTTAGCGTAAAAGTAATTAAAAATCTCAAGAAAAGCAAACATCAATCAAATATAACTACAGCCAAGAGCAGAAAAGGATCTTAAACATTTCAAATAAAACTAATAATTGGTAAAGTACCATTTTAAACAAGAACTGATATAAGGTAATATCCAGCCAATTTCATTTAACCATCCATAAGAACAGTGACTTTATTTGCAGTGAAAACAATTATTCAAAATTCAATATAATCAAAGTAATTTCATAAACACCTTTAGGACTTAGAACATTTTAACATTTGTAGCATTAACTAGTTTTAGATATAATTATCCTGTATAGATTTAAGATTTTGTTACTGATTGTACATTTAATAGGCCAGGATTCCTTTAACCCGAGATTTAAGAGTCATAAAAATAAATTTAATAATCTTATAAATAAGTGCTCTACATATTAATGCAGATAATTTTGTAAAAGTATAATTTGAAACTTAGCCTACTTGTTAAAGAATAAAGAACTATTTGTAATACAAAGGCCTAATTTCATTTGTCTTTTATAGTAAGTGTTGATCTTAATATTACAGAAGATCTTAATATTACAGAATATTATTATTCAAATCATTAAATATTATTATAATAAAAGAGAGAATAATAGAATTTACTTTTATAAATTGGCTTCCACAACTAGTGGGGCATTATTAAAAAGAGAATATATCATGAACTCTTATTATAACGTCACCAATTTTTATAAAATTGTTCTACATTTTTTAAATTTTGTTCACAGATAAACTATGTTCAAATATCTGTTTGAAAAATCTTACCTCCCATGAAATTCTAACTGCTGTGGATGCAGTAGCAATCAGTTCTTTCAAATGTATAACTTTAGTTGCAAGTCTAGCCCGTGCCTCATTGATCTGATGTATGGGAACGTTACGAGATTGTGCGTTCAGTGTATGTGCTTCTTCAGACATTACACTTGGAGCTGACAAGCCGTGGGAGTTCTCTGCGCGGACAACAAACACATACGATGTGTCTGGTTTTAGGTCAGTTATCTGCAAACAAAGGTTAAGATTTTTTAAATTATAATGTTACTTACTCATATTAATCAATTTTAAAATGAAGAATGACTTACGAAATCAAGGACCCAAATGATTGTAAGTGTATGTTTGGGGTTCTAGAATATCCTTCCTACTTTAATATATTTTTAAAATATTTATTTAAGAGTTAATGAGCTACTTACCATAATAGTATTCGTATTAACTCTATGAGCTGCGACCACCCATCCCGTTTGCAGATCCGAACTGAAGTATTCCAAATTATAGCCAATCAAAGGTTGGTGAGAATGTCCTGGAGGAGCGTCCCAACTCATTGTTACTGTCGACTGGGTAATGTTGAGTATTCTGGGTGCGCCAGGAGGCCGTGGGAAAGAAGCGGGATCTAGACTACGATGGAAATTAGATCCTCCGACATTTAATGAAGCGGACCAAGATGTTTCACCACTCTCCGAACTGGCAGTGCAAGTATAAAGTCCTGAGTCGTTGTTTTGTAAATCTGTAAGTATAAATACAGTTGTATTTAATACAATTTGTAAAGCCAAATTTTAGTTCTAGTAGAGTTCCAACTTGCAACTAATTTAGATATGTTACATTTTAAATTTCACACCAATTTGAAAACATATGAAATAGACAAGTGATTAGAGCGAAAAACAGGCAATATTTGCAAAAACATTTAACCGCAAACCGATTGCGTCATGACTATAGTTTGTAGATGAAAAGACCACCTTCAGAAACAGTAATTTTTCATTGTGGAATTATTGAAACAAAAACCGTAAAAAACTTGACTTTTTGGGGGTTTTCGGTTATATTTTGTTGGATAAAACGCTATACTTTCAATGGAAAAACTGTAGTAAATTAAAAACATTTTAAAATGAGACTTTGTAAGCCTTGATCGGTGCATTTTCAAATACTGACCGAACATAATTTTACTTATAGTAAAAAGTATAAGGACAAAAAACTAATTCATTTATAAAATAAAATATAACAGAAAAAACTATATTTGAAAAATCTGTGACCTTCTTTCGTTTTCCATTGTTTTTTTAAAAGCTTAGTCAGTCATTATCGGTATTTGTTTGCTGTCGGAAAAGGCAGGAAGCAAAACGGACATAGGTTAAACAGACACAAGATGTGATCGAATTTTGTAACGGAAGGTTACAAAAAATAAAAATAAGGCTTCTTTTGTTTTTCAGCCCCAAGTTGGGAAAGCCATTTTGTAACTTAAGGTTACAAAAAATAAAAATAATATGATAAATTATACTGTGTTAAAAAAAAAAAATGGGGTTCGGTAAAAAGTTCAAAAATTAAAAAAAATATGTTTTAAATCAAAATAAAAATGCTATATGTGGATTATCTAATAATTATTAATATCTCTTCATCACCTCCTTTACCTATTCACCTTAAAAACAAAAATCGTCGCTCATGTAATACTTAAAATTGCTTATGTACCTCCTAGGCCTATTGCCTCACTTCTATAATAAATCATCGCCCACCTTAACTCTCCATAACATCTTTCTCCCAACTTCAACGTAGAACAATATTATATTTTTCACCTTACTCACCTTACCTTATATTAATTACTCACCTTACTCTTAAAACCTTAAAAATCACCTTCACTTGACTCCCATAATCTTAATAAAAAAAATAACAATCATAATATTTGCGATAATCCACATATAACCTCACTTATGCTCTGTTGCATATATATACTTGTAATTACTAATCACTGAAAAGTATTTGTTAATTAATTCTATTCTCTTAGGGGTGGGAACCTGGCTATCAAAGTAATGGCTAAACGGACATTCGTGGCTATATAAAGAAATTCAAGGCATTGCGGCAAGACAACAATTATTTACTCAAACATGATCAAAAATGGATATTTACAGCAATTAAGAAACACAAACATAGTGATACATATATACAAACAAGTCAAGAAATTATTTACAGTTGTACAAAGTTTCCTGAACCATACCTTAAGTAATGACGCAATAGATGTTAAATGAAGTTAGTTTCTTAATAAAATGAAAAACTTTAATATCTGCAGACTAAAATACGTCCTATGGCCATTATTACTTACAATTTCACTCGTTGCACTGTCTTTTTTACCTAGGATTTTCACTGATTCTAATCGTCAAAGTCACTTCTCTCACCTTTTTACCAACGCGTTACACAGAGCACATGGCAACTTTTTGTAAAGTCCATTTTTTACAAGAAATATATGGAAGATTCCACTTCTTTTACTTTTGCAAACTCCTAGACGTCTCTACTTAACACTCACATAACTTTCGTCGTGATCTTTTTAGAATTTTTACATTTTATTAGCAAATTTTTCACCACCCGCAAGTAGCTTGTACAAAGCTGTCTACGCCATCTTGACTTCTCTTTCTCTTTCTCTCCTCTCCTCTCTTGCGTTGTTAACCGTACTTCTCTCAGAACTGTACGTGCCAAAAGTCACGTCTGCAACTCTGTGCTAGGCCTTCCATATCTCAACGTATGGACCGATGTTGTGTCTTATTATTACTTGTATTTATTCATCGAACTGTCCATAATTCCAAATACCGCTCTGTATCGTTCATTTACAACGCACCACTCATTGAAACAAAGTTTCTGTATAATTTTCACCTTTTACACACGCTCATATATTGATATGTTTTTTAAGTCTGCTTTTATATTACCTACTTTTACAGTCTGCTTTTATGTTTTATTATTTGTTTATATAAAAAAATGATTCTACTGTAATTATTTTGCGTCTTCAAGAAATGTATATATAAAAATTATAAATGGTTAATATTATTTATGTATTGCGTCATTATTCATTTAGACCAAACCTCTGTATCTTTAGTCATTATAGGAAACAGCTGATTCATTTCTTATTTTATTATTTTCTCTGTGACATGGACGTTAGTGTTACAATTTGGGTGTCTTATATGTGGGAATGGTAATTTGTGGAAAAGGTTTATAGTAAAGAATTAATTTCTGAGCGGGCTAAAACACTATATTTCAAAATAATTACTGAATTTGTAAAAAAATTTTTGAATTTAAATTAGGCTAATAAAATCTTTTGCAATTACTTCTTAAAATGAGTATTCAGAGATAAAATCATAAGTAAAGTACAGCAGCACATGTATTAAGTTTAACAATTGTGCATCGTTGCCTCGATTATTTACTGACTCAACTTTGTTAAATATTACTACTATAAAAAGAATCTAATCTCAGAAGTTAATCACGCAATAATAATGTTAATAAAAAACAAAATTAACTTAATGGCCACAGCGTCCTGGTAGAGATAATGCCTTCAGGACAATAGATATTAAAATACATTTAGATATTGTTTTTGTATCAGAATGAAGAGTGACTATGCTAAGTAGACGACTCCGTTGTTTCTTCAGCTTCTGAGGGAGGAGGGGTTGGCACATAAATTAAAGGCATTTTACTGACGGAGGGAAGGAAGGAGGAGGCATATTATTACTGTGGAATCTTCAGCTCAACACAGAGATAAGCCTGGAACTGACAACTTTAATGTTCCTTTACATGGCATTATGTTTACTGACTGTGATTAATAGGCGGCATTATCAACGGCGCGTGTTGTAATGTTTGTGGTTCAAGTAAATGCGTTTTATCATGTGTGTTCTACTTTAGAATATGCACGTAAGTATTTTAAAAAACACAAAAATTTTACCTTATTTGATTTTTTATATAAAATGTATATATATTTTATGTATTGATATACAGTATAATATATTCATGTATTTAAATATATTTTTAAAAATCATTCTCTTAAGAGAATGGGATAAGATTTTTTGTATTTTTTACTTAAAATTAATTACATGTTTATAAAAAAAACACACACACACAAACAAAGATTGAAGACATTAAAAAAACACACACACAGATTGAAAACATTAAAAAACATAAACAGATTGAAGACATTAAAAACAAACTTACAGATTGAAGGCACAGAATAATTTAGAATTCAATTTTAAAGGTTTAAAACTTGTGGTGTACAAAAAATTATAATAAATAACAATTTTATTATATCTTATTTTTAAACCAAATTGTTACCAAGATGATACCAAGTCATCATTACTCTAAAAATTAAGAAAACAAAATCCATAAATATTAAAAAGTGGTAGTTTTTTGCACAGAACTGACCAGAGTAGTGCTACAATAATTAGCAGTTTGTTGTTTATATTGTACTTTTACTTTGAAAAGTATTACTTAGTTTTATTTTGTTTTTAAAGAAGTGAAAGAAAGTTATTTAATAATGTGACAAGATAGAAAGATCTAGAACCAAGCCAGTGTAACAAGGACTTACACAGCTATCTTTTACTCAGAATGCATGCACAAAATTAAAAACACTACTTACTAGTAGTAAAAATAAATTTTAATGTTAATTTTATTTTTAAATTTGTTAGTATACTTAAGAATTTTGTTCAGAAATCATTCAAATAACTTGCATTTTATTCACGATTTGCTACTACATCTTCAAAAATAACTGTTTCGTAATTATATTTAATAATATATGTAAATTTGGAACAATCAGTAAAATTGCATTTTGCAAAATATTGTTTACTTATTTTGCTGTTTGGTTGAGTTTTTAACCCTAGAAAGGTATTGTACTTAAATCTTATGTGAAGGCGTTGAAAAAAATTCTCCAACTCCCCCCCCCCCCCCCCCCCCGAAGTCCAACAGCCTGCAGTGCTATCATCTACCATCATTTAGTCACTGCCAGACTGTGGTGTTTAGGTGTTTTGTTGTTGTTTGAGAATAGTTATTGAGTGTTTTTACTGAAATTCTCATGTCTTAGTAATACCCTTGGCGGACATTTATAAACAAAGTAGGCCTACAATTAAACAAATATGATGTCAAAAAGCAATGTTTTACTTCTGTGTATTTTTATTCCATGTCTATGATTCGTTCTTGTAGATAAAGTCTTGTTTTTTTTTTTTTTTGTAAATTGTGGTACTTTGCTAAATATTACCATTGCTTACAAAATTACATTTTTGTAAAATATTGAAAATTAAATGACATTACTATAGTTTTATTGCATCTTGGAATACAATTTAAAAAAGCAAAATATATTTAAAACATATATTTAAAGAATAAAAGGTAAATAATGATAAATACTTTCACTTATCGGGAACAAATTCACTTAGATTTATGAACAAATACCTATAGGGTCATGCTGAATTGCAATACTTTTCTAAGGTTAAATGGTAATAATACTTTTCATCTTGATTATTAATGGATTTTCCTGATGATTAGGATAGAATTGGTCTTGGGTGAAAGAAAATAATATATAAATGTATTATGCTCTAACCCATAAAAAAAATACCAACCCCTGCATACAAAAAACATCATGGCTTGGACCTATCAAATTTTACTGATACTTAAGAGGGCTATTAAAATAAAATACTGTATGTAATAAGTAACATTAACTAAACCACCATTCATAATTAATCTAGTATATGATCTGACGATTGACAGTACGGATAGAAATAACATATATTTATTATACTTAATTTGATGAAATATTTTAAAAGTATAGCTAATAAACAAATACATATTAATATATGATTTAGAAAAATCTTAATTCTTATTTAAAAATTAGAAGTAAATTATTATAGTATCATAAAATTTCTAACCTTTGCTGTTTCTAAATCAACTGGATAAAGGATAATTTTTGAAAGTGCACAGTAAAAATATTAATTTTGTAAAACATATTACATTACAAATTTTATATGTCTCAGAAATATTATATTACCGTCAATCTGTAACGTTCCTGAAGGTAAAATGGCTACCCTGGAAGATGTATGCGAGTCTATGGGGCTTCCATTTTTATACCATTTAATGCGAGGTGAAGGCGACCCTCTAGCTTGACAAGGAAGAGTCGCTACTGAGTGTAAAGGTAACGTCTGATTTGTAGGTCCAACTTCTATGAGTGGAGGAGGTACATCTTCTACAGAAGTTACCTGTAACCAAAAATATATTAACTAAACAAACGAGAGAGAAACATTTTTAGCTAATAAACATGTTAACCTAAAATACTCAAGATCATTTTGAAATCATGGGGAAAAATTAATGTTTAGTCAGGGAGGGATCGTCCTCTCTCTTCACATACCAGTTTTAACCTAAAATGATTAAAGAATCGAAACTAGTATAGGAAGACTTACAAAAGGTAAAAATAACCATGTTAGTAGTGCACTTTGCTTTGTCTAGACTTCTTTTTACCTAATAGAAAGAGTAATTTTTTTCTTTTTATCGTGGCAAAGATAAATTTATCCAATTTTGATTTATGCAGACTGGTGAAATTAACTGTTTATTATTTTGTCTTCATTAAGGAGAAAAGAAGCATGTGAAGCACTTGATGCATACCCTTCATATGTGGGAAAATGATAAGAGATAGCCTTTCATCGTCTGTAGAAATGGTGCAAGAGAGCAGGAAAATTAAATAGAGTCCATGAGCCCTAACTTCTGAAACTCATAATCTGAACCGTACCGATTATGAATTGTGTGATCAAAACTTATTGCATGTAATTGTTCAATTTTAAGCCTCTACTTTGAAGAATTTGTGCTAAATGTTGAAAAACTAAATTTCAACAAAATTTACAAAACAACTTCTTCTATTTTGTTTGTTTACAAATTTAACACAACTATAACATGTTTTAATAGCTGTTGAGTACCATACCTGTAAAAAAGCACGAGCAGTGTCAGAGCCCGCTGCGCTCAATGCAGAACACACAAGATAACCCGAGTCTTCTCTCTGTACTCCTTGAATTTTTAAACTCCCTTCCGGTGACACGTGGAGTCTTCCATATGCATTTCCAGGGAACATAAGTGTCTGACTGCCTTCCTTAGTCCAAAACACACTTGGTTTTGGGTTTCCTTCAACTTCGCAATCAAACCTCGCTACTCCATTCAGTCCAACTTTCTGGTCAAATGGTCGCTTAAGAAACACTGGCGGTGCTGAAACATGAATTATTTCATTGTGAAATAGAATTAAAAGTGATAACGCTATAGCAAGAAGAGTAACTTTCTAAAATATAACAATGTTCTTCTATTGGATTACATTTAGTTTATACAACATTAAGTGTAGAAAGCACTATAAACATTGGCTAACATACCCAACGTTGAAAATAATGTGAACGGATTTAACTCAGTAGTTCGAAAATCTAAAATTCAAATAACTACATTGATTTTTCATTCGGTAATGGTTGATTAGTTTTTACTTGATAAGGGTTTTTTGTGTTATATAAGGTATATCTAATAAATAATGAGACTGACTGATTATATAACTCAACTTTATTTATACGGTATGTATTAAAAGTCAAATGTTTGTCTTCTTCTATATACTCTCCAATTTTCACTGATACATTGCTGTAGTCTTGCTTTCTACTGTTAAAGAAATGGAGAAAATCAATTTCTGCCAGTTGTTTAAGACATTTGCCGTTTTCTTCTTTACAACATCAGTTCATTCAAACGTACCCCTTTCAGCACTGATCTAACTTTTGCATAAAGATAAAAATTGCAGTTTTAAATCGGGAGAATATGTAGGATGTAATGTAACTGTAGTAATGTTCTTTTCAGTCAAAAACTGTTGTACAGAAAAAGAGCTGCACGAACAGAAGCGTTGTCCTAGTGAAGAATAAAGGCATTTTTCCACAGCTGTGACCCTTAAATGAATTTTCTCTTCCTTGTGTGTCTTCTGGAACGCATTCTTCTAAAACTACACCCTTGATAAAAAAAAAACGTAATACCTTTAAATTTTGACTTGCTTTGACAAGCTTTTCTTATTCTTGATGATGATTGTGTTTTCCATTACATTGACTGTCTATTAGTCTCGAATCATAGTTTTTCACCACAAGTGATTACTTTTTTAATCTCAAGCTTGGATCTGCATCAGAATGTCAACACAAGAATGTCTGGTGTGGGAACCCTTGGGTCCATCTTTGTACAAACTTTGGTCATAATAAGATCCTTTGTCATAATAAGATCGCGGTGTCTTTGTCAATGTTGATAAATTCAGCTATCGTTCTAACACTGAGTCTGTTAGGGGTAGGTTTTACAACAATTATTGTTTCCTGGGTTCAAACACTAAGTTACTACAGTAAGGAACAGATCAATAATAATACATCAGTGGTCCAGTGGTAATACCTATCTCAACATTGATTTATTCGCAGTCCCTTGCGATTATACAGACGCATACAATTCCTGACACATTAGCCTACACTTGTACTACATACCTTTACTAGGTATCGAGTTTACAAGACGTTGGATGTACGGTACCGGCGACTAAAGCAAGCTATCAATCCCAAACTCTAAATTCAATGTGACATTAACAACAAACCAAAATACTTTGTTTTGCTCACTCAGTGTGACTTTCTTGATGCGTCCTGGTCCGTCCTTCACTTGGCTCGTGACGTCCCTTCCAGACGGTCCAAACTTTGATCCGTGTAGCCCAACGGCTCACTGGTCCCGACCAACGTCCACTCACTGGTCGATCACCCTACTCTGGCCGAACTCGCGCTCGTCGGCTCACTGCTCACCCAACCACTCCACTCTGGCCAAGATTCGGATTATCCTATATAATCCGTCTAGCTTCCTGTTGACATCTCCAACAAAACAACCGCTGCTTTTGTAGCACTTGTTTTGTTCCGCGTTGCACGACCTCTTACGCAACCGAGTTTTCATTTCCGGATCCATTTTATACTTCCTGGTCTATCTTGCTGGTCAATACCTTTACATCAAATACACTAACTGTTATATATATCTAACTTTAATATATCCAACTTTAAACTCTAATAGATGGTTTGTTCCCCATCTATTCGTTACAAGTCTAATAGTTCTTCTACATTTTCTTCGGTTTTTAAAGTGCAAGTTTGTCCAAGAATTTTATTATCTTCGACCATCTCAAGTCCATCGCTGAGTCTTTTATGCCACTCGAACACACACGCACACACACACAAGAAGGGAATGCTTTTTTCCATAAACTGTGGTAAGCATTTGAAAACATTCTGTTGGCATTTGTTTAATTTAACTGAAAATTTAAAATTGGCATGTTCTACTTTTTATATCATTTATTAAAATTTGATTTATTTAAAATATAATTTTCCCTTCACACTTCAGAAAATACAACTGAACTAAATGGAGATTCAAAATGAACTGAAATTCACAGAGTATTGCTGCTTGTTATGCGAGTTCAGTCACATTCGGATTACCATAGATAAAATTATAACCAGTTCCAACAGGTTTGTTTATGAGATGGCATCACAGTCTTGTTATTTGATAGACATCCCTGGTATTTGAGAGATAGCCATCAAAATGCTTTTAATTAAAAATCATTGAAACTATTAATCTGTAAGTAATGCAATTTATTTATGTATTTACAAAAGTATTTTGTTTTTTAATAATATTCAATGATTTATGAACGTCTGTTTCAAGTACTTGAAGTAAAATATTTTGTTTAATAGTGTAATTAGGTTTAGTTCTTCTTGATAAGTTTGGCCCACAAAAAACATGGGAAGCTTCACAAACTAAATAGTCTTTCTATAAACTATAAAGTTCTTTCTATAGATATGCCGTCTTGCCAAGTTTCGAGTTTTTATGTTTGCTAAAAATGTGGAGTTCTAAAAAATTACAATTCTTTCCACAAAACTAGTCTTTTTGCTCACAAGTTATAAATATTTTGGTCACTAGAAAATGAATGAAACCTGATAATTAATTATAAAAAAGGGGGAAAAATATAAATAAACTAAACACTTAGTTATAGTTATAATTATAAACTAAATTCTCTTTAGTTAGTAATTATGTTTATATAAAGTTATGATTGATATCAACAAATCATAAAACAGTCAAGATTGTTTAAAGGGAGACAAGAGCAAGTGTAAAATATGGAATTTCCAGCATAACATTGTATAATACATTTAAAATTTCAACCTGACTACATTGGTGGACTATTTTCTAAAACACAAATTACATTAAACACTCACAATGGACAGTTACTGAGGCTCTCACTGAAACACTGCCTACTGAGTTGTCAGCATCGCAGATGTAAATGCCTTCGTCATCGGGTGTCACATGTTCGATACTGAGCGATCTGTCATCCAAGATGCGGGCTCTACCAATAGGCATCTCTCCATCATCTCTCCGCCAGAGGATCTTAGGCATAGGATCTCCGCCTACTTTACATTCTAACTGTACAGTCTGGTTTGGTAAAACTGTTACATCATGCGGCTCGGACACTAAGTATGGTTTCACTGCAAAACAACATAAATTTGCATTATTTGATCAATTTTGAATACTTAGTTGAATACTACTGATAACTTTTATATTTTAATATAAATAATTTTAGCATTTACTTTATTTTTATAAACTGTTTGACCAGTCATACGTAAACATAAATAATTATATGTAAGATCTATAAAACCTTGCGATAATTTTTGCAAGAAATAGAACTTTTGGGTTGAAAATTTATATATATTGTGATTATTTATTTTTTGTTATTCTGCTTTTAAAATTTATAATTGGTATGATTATTTTGCAGGTAGTAAAGCATAGTGTTATGTGGTTGACAACCAAAGTCTTGCAGGAGGTTTTTATTTTTATTTCATGAGTGGAAAGTTTAGAAATACAGTGTAAAGTTTAGAAATACAGTAATAGAGGTTTAGAATACTTTTTAGTGATTTTATGTTAAACAAAATTTGGGGAATTGTGAAATAATATTTTTGGATGTATGCATAGCATATGGATTTTCAATAATAATATTAATTTTAAGTAATCTGGAGAAATATTGGTTATGAATTTAGCTTAGCATCATCTGTTAGTTGTATGTTTACTGAGTTGATAAATCTGAATTAATAGATTTGATTAGCCAATAGTCTTTTGGGGTATCTGTTTTAAATTCATAAAAGCTCCATTTTATCAAACTATTCTTACTAATAGTTAGGCCTCAACATATATATTATCGGAAATTTCATTAGAGGTGTCTCTTAATATTGATGTTAGCCGTAACTAAAAGCACAAATTACACAATACAAACTATAAAACATATGAGATTTTATATTCATTAATTGACTAATGTTTATGTTTTTAAAAATATACATATTTTGAGCATTTGAATAATATGTTGTTTTATTATTTTACAAACATGATATGAAATTATGTTAGTAAAATTGCTGAAATTTATGTAACTTTCAAAACTGTCAACAAATTTAAAAGATAAATTACCTCAATAATATTATAAAGTTTACAAAAACTAATTTTTTATTTTCTATACATTTTCGAATATGGATAAGTCATTACTCACTTTAAATGTCTCCAAACAGAATTATAAATTTTTTTGAAAGTGAACACTTTGTTTATAGTCTCACGTAAAGAACCTTTTTTGCTACATTTTTTATATTTTGGATTTATGAACAAAATGTTTTTTTATTTTTCCAAAAGCCCCTACTTTGAGCACTTTTATTAAAAAAAAATTATTTTCCCATTTGAAAATCAAAATCAAAATAGAGAAATTTTTTCAAAAATATTTTGTCTACATAGCACTGTTCTCTGTACTTTTATGAAATAGAAAATGTGTAATAACGTAAACTTTACTTGAATGGAATACATTCTATGGATTTTTTAATGATAATTAAGTGCAAGTAGTAGTAAGTATAGCCTACTACCAGTTCAGTGGTTTCTTTATACCAGATACAGGGTAAATACTTATAGCAAGACTGCAGTACATAAAATTACCATGAACAGTTAGTGTTGCTGGTACACTTTCTCTCTGTCCCACCAAGTTCTGCACAAAACAAGTGTACTTTCCTTCATCGCTCTGCCTTACTTCTGTTATCATCAGATTTCCTCCATCTACTATTCGCAACCTGCAATAAAAAGAAGCACCATAATGTGTAAAGAAACTAATCAAACGAAGAAGTAAAAGAATTATATCTTGTATATCAAATCTGTCAATTCATTTGAAAAATTTAACAAACATAAACATCAACTATACTAATTTGAGAGTTCTTCAAAAGAAATACTGAATTATTGTAGGTCCTAAATATTCAGAACACTTTAAAAAAATACATGATACAGTAAATTGAAATTAAATACACCAATTTCAAATTATGAAATTTAATCTTACTCATAAAGCGGATGTAAATTGTACAATTTGTGAGACATCAGAAGTACAGGTTTAAATTAAACAATCTTCTCCCTACAATTTATTAAAATCTTATTAATTGAACGCACTAATTGTGATTTTTGCAATATTTCGAGAAACCGAATGAAGCAGGATCATTGTGGTATGGAGGAAGCATGTAGTTTTTGAAATAGTTTGTTATCTAATAAAAAAAAAACTAAGATAAGATCATCTTTAAAATTAAGGGTAATTTTAATGCAAATTTTCAACATTTTTTGAATGATATAAAACACATACAAAAGTAATCAACTATTGAATTTTAATGTACTGTATTTGAATATAGGTTTCAAACATCATATAAAAGTTTTTTTAATTATGATACTGGTATACCACTTAGATTTTTGAGTGGTACACTCCGCGTGAGTTCTAACAAATAACCGATTCATCTGATACTCCGATTCTACTTTATTCCATGCTAGACAAGGCGAAAAACCACTGTAAGTAGTAAATAGCTTACAATTTTTACTGAAATTTAAAATCAGTAGGACTACTTTATAAATATAATATACCAGCTGACCTGAATCCATCTGAATTTCATAAGTTAACTAAACTTATCTGATTAATTCAGTTAATTACATTTATTTATTTACATTGGTTTATGAATAACAGTTTATAAGAATTTATAACGCTATACGTTGATTTAATTTGATTGATTTGCGTGATATATTACACTTGCATATAGAATGTAAACAATCTAACTAACAACTGTCATGTTAGTTAAACAGATTGTTAATAGATGTCACCTTTCATTAGGAATCATATGAACTATCATATGAAAGTTTTTTTAATAAATTTTTTTTAACAAACACATTAGTTTTAACTGTTTTAAGCTATTTGTCTATTTTTTGTCAATAGCGGGGAACATAAGTTTTAAAATCATGTTTGAATCATTAATTTTGATGAAGAATTAAGGGGAGATTATAATTGTTGACACAAGAAAAAAAAGAAAAAAGCACATTTGAGAAATAAAATATTTATGTAAGATAACTGATCAAAACTTTTCTTTAATACTTTTTCAAAATTATTACTTTTAATATTTATTTTCTGGAGGATTAATTTCATCACCTAGCATTATTCTTCTGTATGACAATGAATCAAACTTAAAAAAGCCTTTAAGTACCAAATATTTTGTTTAAAGCCAAAATAATCACCTGCTGGAAAATTCCAAGTCCAAGACGTTCCCATTTTTCTTCCAATGCAGAGTAGGTTCAGGGTGGCCTTTGGGTGGTCCGCACTCCAGCAGTGCTGTTTCCCCAGCGGCTACCCTTGTATCTTTTGGCTCCGCTCTGAAGTCATCCCTCAAAACTGAAAACAGACCATATTATTGTTACAAAAGAACATTAAAAATTCAAAACAACTTAAATATAGATTAATTAGCTTTTCAGCAATGGTTGTTAGAGTATTGTTTTCCCTTCATATGGACCAATTTGTTACCTAATTGAATGAAATTAAATAACTTTTTCAACAACTTAAGAAAGATCTTAATTTTCTTTTGATTATCAGATCTATAATTACACCATATAAATTTTTACTTGTAACTAAAGTGTTTTTTTATGCTTGTTCGTTAATACCACGATCTCGCACCATAAACATCCAAGCTACCTAGCTACCTACTAGTGATGAAATATACTAATAACTGGACTATTAAAGTTCTTTTAAATCTTGACTAGAATAAAATTTTGTAACAATAAATCCCAAACACTGTCATTGTTGAAGACAAGAATATATTTATATTACCATGGATACAGAACAAATATTAACAAAACAATGTAATTTGTCTTAGATTTCTGAACATCATGAAGGTTAGTCGCATTCTTTCTATCAGGCTCGCTCTCTCTGCGGAGAAGAAAATGTCGATCGTCCGAGAACTGCACAGGTTTCTGTACCCTGCACAGGTTAAGAACGTGCAGCGCGAGGAAGATCCGTACTTCGTACCGTCATTTGGTACGGTGATGGAAACCAAGACGGATCCGAACTGCGCTGCATTCTGAAACCGCGTTCGGATGTAGATCTGAATTCGAGTTCACGATCTGTGTATGCGGAGGGAACTGGATGGGGTTTGAGGGTTGTCCGTTTTCATTTCTGCGGAGATGGAAGTGACCGTCGTAGTACTGAATGTACCCGACTTGATTTTCGTCCAGACAATCGACAAAGCCCTCAACTGTAGTCTGATTTGAAATAAGTAGAGCTTAATCAGAACACATTGGAATCAGCCAAATGTATGTTTACTTTCTTGTAAAATTACATACAACTTGTTTTGTTTCTTAAAGTTTTGCTAGTTAAGTTCATACACTATCTCCTTTAGACTTACATTTGAGCGTCAATTTATATCCATAAGTCAATAAAGTATATTATTAATTAATTTTAAGTTGAAAGGAAATGCATTTTCATAAAAAAAAGCTATAATTTTTAACAACCGTTTGAATATCTTTAGAAAACTATTGACTTGTTCGTTTTAAAAACATTTCTACTTGTAATTTCTGTAATTTTTACTTCATGAAGACACATGGTCTCATCGTAATATTTTCATCACACTGCACACAAAAAGCCATATTCAATACAGGCGATGAGTTATCAAAGTTGCTTTTTCGAATGAAAAATGTATTTCTGATAAGAATAATTTAAACTTAAATTTTCATTTTTTATCTGCGATTTTTCAATTAAATCTAATTTAAAAGATTTTGTAGTGTTTTTCTTATTCATACATTACCAAAACCTAAACACACATTTATAAATTTTGGTCTGTCCGGGTTAAACTCAGGAATGGCTGAACCGATTTTGACGAAAATTTCCTTAACATATAGAGAGGACTTTTTCAGAGAATATTTTAGGCTATTTTTTATTCCAAAAATAATTAAAATTCCTGTTAAAAAATTGAAAAATGTTAAACAAAATTAGAGATTTTGTGGACAAATGTTGGGGATATTGCGTGTCTATTTCGATCTATGACTTACATCATATACAGGTCACAGCTACTTAGATAAAAGTGCCTATGTTCTAAATCAATCATCATTTCCTTTATAATTCCTATTTAAAAAATTATGAACAAAATTAGGGATTTTGTGTTGCATTGGCATTAATATATGTCACCACAGGGGTTGACAAGTAGGGGTAGAGCCCCTAGTTATAAATAATGTTTGCTAAATATTCTAACTAGCGAAAATACCCTTAATTTAAAAATGGCTGTCATAAAAGATAGTTAGCACCTTTTTGAAACAGTATAATTTACAGAGCATCTTTCTACACAATTTTAAGTTATGCAGCTGTAAAAATGGTCTTAGCACTAATTCTTAAACACATAATTGTAAAAATAACGTGTTTTTACAAGTTGTTTCCGGGTGACTCTGTTCTGCCCAGATAAAGAAAGCATTCATTGTAAGCAAAACGTTTTAAATTCTTGAAATAAGTTATTCCATTTCTTTTCCAAACTAAACTTAAGTTAAATAATTTTAAACTTTTCTATTAGGGCTCTCTTTACTTTGTAGCTGATGGATAATGTATTTCCTTCGCGGAACTAATTCTACTCGAACCAACCTAATTCAGTATGCATTGAAAAAACTTTCTTTTAAACATCTTGACATTGCGGAGATAAAATATTTTGTGACAGGATTTAAATTAGCAACTGAATAGTTAAACTATTTATTTTAATATTTGATGGAATTTTGTTTACTCATTTTAATTACTTTATGTGTTGTTTAGAGGTTTCTCTTGGGTAAAGTAAACTTTATAAGTGACCAAATCTGTCCATCATTGAGTCAATGCCTCATAGAGTCTTCATTTACCATCTTTTCTAGTGAAATTTTACAAGAATGTGTTTTTAATAAACCCAAATGTAGAAATGTAGAGAAATTGAAAAAAAAAATATTTCCTAACTCATCAAGTTTGACATCATTAAATAAATTTCATTATTAAACAAACCATTTAACATGTTTTTATTTTTACTTTCAGACAATCTACGAGCCTCTAAAAAGTTGATTAGAATAATATGTCCTTTCGAAATAATGTTTCTACCAAGATATGTAAACATTATGAGAATAGCAATTAGTAGGTAAGTATAATAATAAGTTTTAAAAATATACCAGAAAAATTCCTGGTCCGTGGTCCTAAATTCCTAAAAATTGTAATTTTTATATTATTGGAAAATTTATTGTCATGGTTTTTAGTTACCTTAACCAATTTGATGTTTTTATTTATTTTATTGTATTTGCTATAATCATTTTTAAGCATGAAATATCACCTCAGTGGACAAACTGAAATTGTAGGCCTAATAGCCTTTTTAAAACAATAAATACGGAAAAATGATCTTGACCACTACTCTAAGATATAATTATTGAAACATATCAATACTTGTCAAATACCTTAATTATAGGTAATTTTGCTTAAAATTTCCCCCAAAAAATCAGACTTTAATTTATTTCTAGTAACTATAAAAGATAGAAAAAATATGAAATACAAAATTTGTTCATTTTAAATAGATCTTTAAAACGAAATGCCACATGAACTACCTTGCCATTTAACATTTTTGAGTTACAGCCATTTTGATTTAAAAAAAAAAAATGATTTCGAGTGGTTTGACCAAATACTCCCAAATATGTGTGGCATATAGTTTGAAAGCTTATTTAATTTTTAATAATAAAAAAATATATTAAAAAAATAGTACAGCAAAATGGGACAAAATCGGAAAACACAATTTGGTTGGTTTTTTGGCCGCCATTTTAATCGGTTAAATATATGGATGTGCAAATTTCACCATTGGGTTTCTCTTGAAATTCTACATCGAAATGATGTATCACATGACCACCTTACCATTTAAAAAAATCAAAGGTAAATTGAAGATGGCAGATCCGAGATGGCGGATATATTTTTTAAGTCATAATACATTTTTTTAAATTGAATAGGATCTTGAAAGTACGGAGTTGATATGTGCAACAGTTTTAAAATTATTAAGGGGTGACCGAACTTTTGTATCACTCTGTATAATTTCTGCCTATGCGTTAAGGGTCTTCTATACCTTGCGTAAAACAGCAAAAATATGCACTTCGTATTACCGTGTTTCGGACGCCGTTTTTCAACCTAAAAAGTTGTGAAAAATCTTAAATTGTTCTTAAAAGCTTTGTGCTTTTGTCTTATACCTCATAATTGAAATAAATCGTCGGCCACTCTTTTTAATCAACAGTTTAAATGAGTAAAAATCGATTATTTTTAACACATTTTTTGGGAGTTTTAAGCAATAATTTCCATATTTTAAGGTAACACGTAAAAAATATAAAGCCTTCTTTAAAACTTAAAGTAGCATCCCAGATTATTAATTTATAAATAGAATCCGAAACACGGTATTACGAATGCATGTTTCAACGATTTTGAAGCTTGAGTCAGGCCTTTTGCATTGAAATCATACTGTACATTAGGGAGTTTTCTTCAAGGTAAAGAAGAGCCTTAAGAATTCATTTAGATAGTCGGATTGCGAACAGATAGCGTTGTAAGCATTATTCGATTACAGTGACTAGATAGAGACAGTGTGGTCAACGCAGGGCTAGGTCACGGACGTCTTGTTTTCTATTGGCTACGCTATTTGTCTCGTGTTTCCATTTTTCTGCTTACTGTAATGTTATTTAAATAGGAATTAGTTCTTTTCGTGATGATATTACTGCTGTTATTTCATTGTTTTTCTTGCTTTTTTGTATGGTTTTTTATAGTTTATGATTTAATTATTAAGTTTATTAAATAGTTGTAATTTAGTGTTGACTTAGTGAAAACTGAAATTACAGTCTATAGATAACTGGCCCTTTTAGTGGTTTTGACAGTGTAGACAAAATGTAAATAGTGATGTAAACCTAAAATAAAGTTTGTACGCAATTATTTTTCATTGGATATGATTGTATTTATTATGTTCACTCCTCCCATTAACCTTCTTTCTGGCAAAGAGTAGCCTACCTGGAGTACTATTTTAGCAATAATTAAGTTATATTATATATCATTATACTCAGGAGATTCTTCAGATTTATTTTATTTGGTACATGGTTTATTACATTATAGTCTACTTTTATCTCTTGTCCACTGTAGGCTATTATTAATTGTATGAGTGCGTGAAAACTATAACTAGGCCTACCTAATTCTTTCTGTAATAGCCTACTTACAAAATAATGTGGTAGTCCTAATATATTTTTGTTTATAATAAATTAGGCTTCGTTGTATGCCTTTTTGGAACATATTTTGTTTGTTTTAACCTTTTAAGGTAAAATTTACAATACGCCTACTCGCCATATTTTTTCTTTTCAATACGGTAGCCTACTTACTGAATAATGTGTTTACTATATTTTTGTGTAGGCCTATTTAGAATATATTAGGCTTTATTTTATGCCTTGTTGGAAACATATTTTGTGTTTTTATGAAATTTTTTACTCGTGGAAAAACTAATAGGCCTACTAGTTTTTAGAATACAAAATATATATAAAACAACGCACAAAATTACACTTGAAGTTATTTGTGGGTAGCATATATGTATCCTTTATAATACCCTAATTTTGCATTTTGAAGTACGGTATTCATACATTTTTTAAATACGTAAACTTTTGAATTTTGCCGAAATTTAATATTTTTCTCCCAAAAATGTATTTTTGGAAAAAATATTGTTTTAATTGTTTCTTTTAAAACAGATTTTTTACATTTTTTAATTTTGGATTTATAATTTTAAAAAATTTAGGTATTTTTCAAAGGGCCAACTTTTGACATTTCAATGGGCTAAATGTACCATAGTAGTTTTGTTCCATTTGTACTAAACTACTCAAATTGTGTTTATAATTGTTAAAAATTCAACTACACAGAAATATTGCTTGTACTTTTCTTATGAAGAAAAATAATAATAGTATATACTTCACTAAATTTAATTAGATTATATAGATGTTTAAATGATAATGTCCATGAGTAGTAAAAAAGTGCCAGCCGGTATTTTCTGTATTCATTCATTTAGTGAGGAAAATATATAGAAAAAAATGGTTTATACTTGAAAATTTTTGAGACAATGTATTAATCCAATTGCATAAGAACAATTTTAAAGCGGAAATTGGAGTTAAATGCGAAAAATCGTCCCTACGCTAATATAAACCAGTGTTGAGTTGGAAACAAAATGGCGGCCAGCACTCGTTGGCCACACTGTCTCTATCAAGTCACTGATGTATATTCGATGTATTAAGACGTCTTTGGCGTTGAGAAAATAAACAAAGTATATGTGCTTGTAACGTTTCAACAACTAAAAAAATGGTAATGTTAGTAAATAGTAATCTAAAAATATCAACATTTTTTGGTAAAAGTGTATCTAAAGCTAGCTTCAAACTGAACATGTAATTGGAACCTGCGTCCCACCTGAACTAAACCTGAACCAAAGGCTTTATGCTTACAATAACACAAACTGTACAATCTTTACAAATTGTCGCACAATCTTTATACCTCAAAATAAAGTTTATTGTGAAGAGGAAATAGCAATGACGATATTCTGTATGAGGTACTGTAATAATGAAAGCAAAGTTGATAAGGTTTCTATGGCAACACGACGACGCGACGGCAGTAACAAGGTAGTTTATGCTTAAGCTATAAACATCATACAAAAGGTTTTGTGTGGCCTGATAACAAGCATTAAAGGAAGTCACTTGGAGTGGAAAGGATATCCTGCAATTAGAAACATAAAGTAGGAGTTCAGTCAAGACACTTTATTGTGCTTTTAGGTTAGTTGGTTGTAAAATGCTGTTTAATTAGTAACAAGGGGATGTTTGCAGGATTATATTTTGCTGTCAGTCTTAACGATGTTCATCTACTAATTCATATTCCCTAACCGTAGTCTACTTTTATCAAACCATTAATTTATCCACTGTTTACAGAGACAATTCTGAAACTTGGTGTTAGGCGCATATCGCCTATTTTAAAAAGCTTGAGTGATTTTCCTTTTACTTTCTCACTATACTATATATAGTATAGAGAAAGTATAGTTATCGAAAAAAAAATCGATGTTGAGATTTTTGTGGAAATATTCGTTTTGCGACCCCTGAGTCCAAAAAAGTGGTTTTTACAAAATGTCTGCCTGTATGTATGTATGTCTGTATGTATACAAAGCTAGAGCGAAAACTATTCGATCGATTTCAAACAAATTTACACCAGACATGTCAAGTAGGCCTGTATAGATGCACGAAAAACGGTTTTGAAAAATTTCGAAAAACAACCCCCTTTTTGGCAAAAAAAACCCAAAAATATCAGTTATTATTTTTTTATAAAAAAAAACGGATCTAACGATTTTAATAAAATTTGGCTTATTTGTAGCCTTTAATGTTTTACAAAAAACCGCATATGCAAAAAACCGCATCTTTCTAAAAATTCTCGTTCAGCTAATAATAATAATAATAACTGATTTTGGGGGTTTTTGGCCGAAAAGAAGGTTGTTTTGCAAAATTTATCAAAACCTTTTTTCGAGCATCTCTATACTGGCCTAATTGACGTGTTTGGTGCAAATTTGTTCGAAATCGCTCGAATAGTTTTCTCTCTGGACAATAATAATAATATTTATTAGTTAAGGGTCTTCTATACCTTGCGTAAAACAGCAAAAATATGCACTTCGTACTACCGTGTTTCGGACGCTGTTTTTCAACCTAAACAGTTGTGAAACATCTTAAATTGTTCTTAAAGGCTTTGTGCTTTTGTCTTATATCTCATAATTGAAAGAAATCGTCGGCAACTCCTTTTAATGAACAGTTTACTTGAGTAAAAATCTATTATTTTTAACGCATTTTTTGGGAGTTTTAAGCAATAATTTCTATATTTTAAGCTAACACGACAAAATATAAATCCTTCTTTATAACTTAAAGTAGTTTCCCAGATTATTAATTTATAAATAGAATCCGAAACACGTTATTACGAATGCATGTTTCAACGATTTTGCGGCTTGAGTCGCCTTTTGCATTGAAATCATACTGTAGGCTACACTCGGGAGTTTTCTTCAAGGTAAAGAAGAGCCTTAATCTCCTACTTTAATAAATCACTTCTCCTACCCCACCTACAATTATGAAGTCACAGTGAATCTGTTTAATAATTTAAATATGTTTGTGAGAAAGTATGTGCCAGTTCCTGGTACCGTTTATTTTAGGTTAGATTAACAAACTAAAAGCAAACACAAACAAAATCAACGAAAAGTGCTTACCGTATTATAATTCATTTCAAACATCTGTTGTGACATATCTTCTATACTAATATTATAAAGAGGTAAAGTTTGTTTGTTTGTTTGTTTGTTTGTATGTAGGGGGTAATCTTTGGCGCTACTGAACCGATTGAAAAAATAGTATTACTAATAAAAAGCTACACTATCCCTGAGTAACATAGGCTATAATTCATTTCGGTAAAAACCTTTTTTATTTTAATATTTGTAAATTTAGTCGGAAAAAATCTTAGGTTAGGCCTGGAATGATAAACCAACACATGTATTTACATTTATTACCATAGCAACCAATTGAATAAAATAACAGATAATATAGATGTTTGCTTCAATATTTCCATTAACAGCTGATTTCAAAATTTGAAGCAATTATTTTTGTATTTCTAGCTTTTAGGTTAGGGTTTTAAAGTGTAGACCTGAGCTTTGCTGGTTCTTTTAACTATTATTAACTGCTGTTATAAAATATAAGAAATAATTTGGTTTGAACATTAAACATTATTTACCGTCTTAGTTTTGAGGTTATTATTAATACTAAAACTTTATATAAATAAAACATAACGTATGTTTTTAGAATGTTCCATTGGGGGTTGGCGTGCGAAGCACGCAGGGGTCTCCCCCAGTTGTAAATAAAACAGCCGATTTGAATTGAAAAACTTAACATAATTTTAGGTTAGGCCTACAATGAACCAAAAGACGTTTATTTGCAACAAATTTAACAAAAATTTAGAATCTGGTAATAATGAAATATTCTTCACAACTAAGTTTTTTTTTAAAATTAGGTAAAAGCAAACAAAAGGCTTTCTAGGCCTATTATAAGTCAAACAACTGGTTACATATTATATTGTTTCCTTTAGTTGGTAAAATCAACATTTGTTTCTAATGTTGATTAATTTAAATATTTATGATGAAGTTGTACAACGCATGCCACAATTCAAATTATCGGGGGTGGTCGTGTCTACTTAGATATTTTTCTTACATTAACTACGAATACGTCATCACTTAGTTGTCATTTCCGTAAACATATCAGAGTATCCAAAAATATGTTTGCATATTCTTCGCCATGGGTCGATGCCGGGGTTGGTGATTGAGCAGGCACGGAGCCATGACTCATCTATGTTAAATTTTTCTTGATAGAACTTGTCACAATAAATTAATTTTTAATACAGGCGACCACCAAAATGTCAATACCATCCATAGCGTCCCGCACCAACGTGCCAATGCTCACACTGAGATTACGTATGCAGGGCGGAGGATGAATTTGTATTAACTAGCCCTTTATCTGAGGGAAATATACCCCTCTAGAGAAATTCAATTTGCATCTTTAATTGTAGAATGCGTTGCCAACATTTTGTAACAAAAACATGTTGACATTCAGCTAAGCAAGTTAATGACTATCAGAATTAAGTTCATAGATTTTTTTATGAAGGCTAACAAGGGAAAAGAAAGAATTAGGCCTAATGAAATAACTGTTTATAATTCTAACCTTGTTTAAAGTAAATTGAAGTCTTTTGTCACCGACACAAAGAAGTTTAAGAAGTTTATTTGCATTTTAGCATCTACATCATTCCAATATAATATTAAATGTCGTAATCTGGCATATAGCCTACTTTTCCCTTAATGAAAGAATTACTCACTGAATTTGTTTTCTGTGTTATATTTTACTAGCTGACCCGTACGGCGTTGCCCGTGGTGGTTGGTATTTTCAGTCTTTTTTAACGTAATTGTATTGTTTTTAAGTGTTCAGTCAGTGAGTGGTATTTGGCTTTTATATATATATATATAGATCTTAAATAATAAAAGCACTATTTATTGTCATAATAATAAAAGATCTGAAATTATGATTTTAGTAACTTTGATCACCCCTCCTAAAATTTCGAAATTTTTCATACCCTTTCTTAGTGAGCACCTATGGCCTTAGAGGTAGCTACATACCAAATTTCATTCCAATCCGTTCGGTAGTTTTGAAGAAATCGCGATTTAATAACTTTGACCCCCCCCCAAATCCCCTAAAATTTCGAATTTTTTGAAACCCTTTCTTAGCTAGCACCTATGGCCCTAGAGGAAGCTACATACCAAATTTCATTCCAATCTGTTCGGTAATTTTGGAGAAATCTTGATTTAGTCATTTTTACCCCCCAAACCCCCCTAAAATTTCCAATTTTTTAAAACCCTTTTTTAGTGAACACTTATGGCCCTAGAGGAAGCTACATACCAAATTTCATTCCAATCCGTTCGGTAGTTTTGTAGAAATCGTTTTTTAATAACTTTGATACCCCCAAACCCCCCCTAAAATTTCGAATTTTTTCAAACCCTTTCTTAGTGAGCACCTATGGCCCTAAGGGAAGCTGCATACCAAATTCCATTTCAATCCGTTCGGTAGTTCTTGAGAAATCGTGATGAGCGAGTCAGTGAGTGAGTGGTATTTCACTTTTATATAAATATATATTATTTAGAAAACTACTGTAATTTCAATGCAGAAAATGTATTCCTTTATTATTGTACATTAAAAATAATGTTAAATATCCTTCCCTTCGCAAGGTTCATGCGCCCCAATTATGTAATGCAAATTAGGTTGAGATAAGACTCTGCACCACCATTTGCAAATTTGTTTCACCCAAAAGAATAATGTTAAACGCAAATAACTGTATTCATAACTCTCAATTGCGGTTCGTTATAAATACAGTAGGGCGATTATCATCCTATGCTTTTAAAAGTTGGATAGTTTCATCTGCCATATTGGCCACCCTTTTTATTCTGGGAATTTAAAAAAAGGGTATTTATGTAAGAGAGCGACAATAAATAAAGCGATTTTTTCATTTTTTTAAGTACTGTACACAACTAATTCTAAAAATACAAACTATATCATACATGTATTATACAAATAAAACTCCAAATTTTTGGATTGAAGTACAGCCATTTCGGTTTATATTTGTTAGTTTAAATTTTACAAACAGTCTAGTTTGACAGTTTTATTTTACTTCTAGTTTCACAGTCTTGTTTCTTAGTCTTGTTTAACAGTTTTGTTTGATAGTCTTGTTTGGCAGTCTTATCTGATAGTCTTGTTTGGCAATTTTATTTGACAGTTTTGTTTTTTAAATTATGTTTGGCGGTCTTGTTTGACAGTATTGTTTGGCAATTTTGTTTGCTACTTGTTTGGCAGTCTTGTTTGACAATTTTACTTGACAGTTTTGTTTTTAAATTATGTTTCGCAGTCTTGTTTGGCAATTTTATTTGACAGTTTTATTTTTTAAATTATGTTTGGCAGTCTTGTTTGGCAGTCTTGTTTGACAATTTTATTTGACAGTTTTGTTTGGAAATTATGTTTGGCAGTCTTGTTTGGAAATTATATTTGACAGTCTTGTTAGCCGGTCTTGTTTGGCAATTTTGTTTGACAGTCTTGTTTGGCAATTTAATTTTACAGTTTTGTTTGGCAATTATGTTTGACAGTCTTGTTTGGCAATTTTAAACCCAACATCTAAAACAACATAACGTTTTTGACCCCAAACTGTATTTCTAAGAAAAAAAAGAACAAAGACAGTTCCTTATGTAAAACCTTGTGATGGATGTCGAAATAAAAGAAAAACTCGGTGAAAAAACAAAACCGACAATTCAAAAAGAAAAAAAACGACTATTAACAACTGAACAGTACACTTAAAATTCAAAAAGTACACCAGAAACAAATATCATTTACATCAGCTACTAAAAAACATTTTTCATAAAGAAAGCTTTGGAGAAGTTTACAAAACGTTAACAACGCGGTCACCACCCGAAGCAGAAAATATTATTCATTTAATAATGTTTTATTACGAAATAGGCCTACTTATAATTGTTAGGATAAAATAATGTTGAAAACTAAATTCACCATTGCAAATATTTAAACACATAAAGCATGTTACATTTGTATGAAAATACCACATACAATTCAACCTTTTTTGAACAAGTAGGCCTAATCAAATATTAAACGCATAAAAACACCAGGCGACAAAATGTTGCCTAAAGTTTTAGATCTAATCGGCCGGCCGTCTGTTGGGGGAGAAAGGACTTCCAACTACCAACATTGCCAATTTCGCTCGCAGAGCAGGAATGAGTCGCAGCTACAAATAACGCCGACTAAAATATTGTTATCCATACAGATCACCGATATATCGGATCTAAAGTATCGATACAAATATATCGATATATCAAAAGCAATATATCGATATATCCAATATATAGATATATTGTTGCTATCCCTATATTCATATATTCTACACACAAGCAGGGCGATAAACACCTAAACGTTTAGCTAAGCCTAAGTCGATAAAGCTATGTCCGTCAATACGACTCAAAAATATTACCTAGTTCGCTTAACTGTGTATTTTTAAGCTTAGGTCGCAAAGAACAGATTACAAATTCGAACGCAAAATATGAATGTAAACAAAAGACCAAGCCCCACACAGGCAGCCGTACACATTAGCAGGCTACATAAAACTCAATCAAGCCCTCTAAATGGTTCAATTGTGAGAGCGGGCTGATTGGATCATTATTTGCACTAACAGTATATCACTCTGTTATATAGAGTCGTAGAGGAGGACAAAGGAGGTCCAATTGGCCGATCAGGACTACCGTGAAGGTAACTCGCGTAACTGTATATATATCACGGTGTTATATAGAGTTGTAAAGAACTACAATTGTCCGATCATGGAGGCCGTGTAGGTTACTAGTAATATCTGTCATCATAGATACTATGCGGGAACAGGAAGCCATTTTGTTTTAACAATGAAACAATGATTTGAGTTGTGTGTTCTGTATCATTTGCATTGGAAATAGATTTTTCATAGCATAACCGTACTTGGAAGCCCGTTGGATTATATATAACCATATACACATTGTGATATAATCAAAGAAAAGCAAAAATAATTCAAGATAATATTACTACACAAGAAAAAAATGCATAATACTCGTTTAGTTTGATAAGTCGATATTTAACATATTTTGTTGTTTTAATCGATTCTATAAACATAAAATAATTACATAGGCCTAATTATGTTTTAAAGGCTTTTCCTACCTTCTAAAATTTTGAATTTAATACTTCTTTAACAATTCGAAAAACAAAGATTTGCAAATACTCTAAGTGTTATTACATCAAAACCAATACAACAATACAAACTTAACGGGATGAAGTTGGACATAAGGTTTAACAATAAAACCAAATATACAGCCCGTTATTCAGGTGAGCATGTATTTCCGTGGCGTTTAAACACTATATCATCGTTACAAATATTAAGCTGGGTTTACATAAAATTTACTACATTTCGCGCAAGTTGTAAGCAACAATGTCGTAAGCTACTACATTGTAATTTTTGTCGCAAGTTTTATGCAAATGTCCTGCGAGCTGTTGACTATTGAAAGAAAATTCGATTATACCTGACAGTACATTCAACTTGTGCAACTTTAAAAACTCTTGTGGAAAATATCAGTTGATGTTGCGTTACGTCACGATTTTCAGGGGCGGATCCAAGGGGGCGAAAATGTAGAAAAATTAAATAAATGACATTACAGACGAATTTATAGTTTACTATATAAACCAACCCCCACACGCCAACCCCGTTGGAACCTTCTTTACACATAATCATGTTAGGTTTTCTTTATAATAAAGATGTAGGATTAATAATAACCCCAAAGCTAAATAATGCTAAGTGTTCAAATCAAATTATTTCGCATATTTTATAAAAACAGTAAAAATAAAGGTTAAAAATACCAGCAAGGCTCAGATCTACACTTTAATAAAAATCTGAAATAAAAGTTAGAAATACAAAAAATCGCTTCAAAGTTTGAAATCACCTGTTAATGGAAATATTAGAGCAAACAACTGTTTTATCTGTTATTTTATTCAATTGGTTGCTATGGTAATAAATGTAAATATATGTGTTAGTTCATGAGTCTAGGCCTAACCCAAGATTTTTTCTCGACTAAATTTACAAATATTGAAATAAAAAATGTTTTTATCAAAATGAACTATAGCCTATGTTACTCAAGATAGTGTAGGCCTACCTTTTTATTAGTAAAACTATTCTTTTAATCGGTTTAATAGTTACAGAGATCATCCCTTACAAACAAACAAACAAATTTGATCTCTTTATAATAATTTTTAGTATAGATATTGAAGACTGCCCGCGAGTCCCCGCGCGATATATAAGTATTAAATAATAGCATTATAAAATACAGACGAATTTAGTTTATATGGTGGAGAATAGTACTTCTTAAAACCTTAAATATTTAATACAGTACGTAACATCAATTTTAAACTTTATTTAATCTATAGGCCATGTAACCATAGTTTTTGTTTGTGTGATCTGTAAAGGTTATTTGTTTTTAGACATTAAAACATTTCTTGTTTTAATTTGGTTATTTTCTTATTTCCTAATTGTTTAATATCCAAGAAATAGCTTTGTAATACAAATAAATTGTTATTTGTAATAAAATAAATTGTTATTATTTATTTACTGTATTTGAATTTGCATTTGAACAAAAATTGTAAATTATAGACTGCATATATGAGTTTTGAGATTAAATAATAACGCTGAAATGGCATATATTGCTGCCGTTTTGCTTCAATACCCCCGAATCCACTAATAGTCCTCATCTAACCAAGGAGGGCCACGCAATATCGTATCGCCCAGGGCCTCTTACCACTGGACCTAGCTTCACCACCGACGCGATACAGATGTAGCTAAATATCTGCAAAACTAAATAAAAGGTTACTTCTTTTAATTGGTATTTCTATTGAAATCATTTTTAGAACTAAATGAAATATGTAAATCAACTCCTGTAAAAGCGAGTGTACTAGCGTACGTATGTATGTGGGTAACATATAATATAACAGCTGATTTCACCCATCTGTAAACCCAGTGTAGATTATAGTATGGGGTTATGTTTACAACTTTAACCATTATATTAATTTCTTGTAAACTTGACTTTTTTTTAATATGAGTTATAGAACTAATGAATACTAGAATATACGTTATAATATTTGCTTTGAGGTTATGAACTATATATAAATACAACATTTTATCATCAATATATTTGTTTATACAAATTAAAAGAAGAGATAGGCTTACCTAATACCTATTCGTTTAACAGCTGATTTCACCCATCATCTGTAATACTTAAACAAACCTAGTGTAGATTATAGTTTGCGGTTATGTTTAGATAGGCCTTAATGTTGTTTGTAAATAGTTTGTTTTTTAAATTGTGTATTTCTGATGTGTATCTAAGTAATCAGCTTGTGATTTTTCACGGGGGCTTACTAGTCGGCTTAATAAATAAAAAATACTTTCAATTCAAAAAGTCACACAGTTTCAAATTATTAAGAATTAAGGGTTTAAACTGTGACTAAACCGACTAAAATTTTGTTAGAGTGATACAACTTATATACTACTAGGGGCTCTGCCCCTGGACGCTTCGCGTCCCAACCCCGCCTCGGCCTACGGCCTCAGATGGCTGCTTCGCTTCGCTCGCAGTTGGAAAACTCTCTAAAGGCTCTCGCTAATCTTTGGCTCGTTTGTACCTGGGTGAACGAGCATCGTTCAGTATTTTTAACATCTGGATTGTATCTATAATGTATCTATTCGAATATTTAGTGACTTTGAAGGAGGTATAAAAAGAAGCTGTACCTATTCGGCTTTTATGTGACTTGAAAGGTGGTATAAAAAGAAGTTCAGATTTTAAATTTTATGCGCATTTTCCAGACTTTATGCGCGTTTTTGAAGACATTAGACCTTATCGCATACAATTCCTGACGTCAAATAACCTCTGTATGCAAATTTTCATCAAAATCGTTGGAGCCGTTTTCGAGATCCCCGACAGATACAAAGATAGATACAAGGATTGCTCATTTAACGTAATATGATTCTTAATAATGAGCCACGTGTTTACTAGGCGCAAATATTAATACACAAATATTTGCATTCTGTGTTGTGTTTTATTACTTAGAAAATTAGAAAATACTTTGTTCCTTAATTTTTGCACACTAAACAAGTTTTATATTTTCCCTAGCCTCTGCAGTGCAATTTCCCTACCCAATTATTTGATGCAAATTAGATTTAGATAAGAATCTACTCCGTTAATGCCATTTTATTTTACTCAAAAGAAACGCAAATATTTATAACTATGCTATACCCCTGCGTGCTCCGCACGCCCACCCTGTTGGAACCTTCTACACAAATATGTTATGTTTTCTGTATAATAAAGGTGTAGATTATAATAATAACCTCAAAGCTAAGATGGTAAATAGTGTTAAAGATTCAAATCTAGTTTTTTCATATATTTAAAAAAAAGCAGTTATAATAAAGGTTAATAGAACCAGCAAAGCTCATGTCTAGAACACAAACCTAACCTAAAAAGTTAAAAATACAAATAATTGGCAAAATTTTAAATCAGCTGTTATTATTCAAAATATTATATCAAACAGCTGACTAATGTACCGACTATAAACATATTAATTATTATTTGTTATGCCGCTTCCATTGCCATAAAATACTTAGTACAGTGTGTGATGTTTTTACGTTCAAACAGATGGCATTGTTTATGTAAACCTAATCTAATAAACGGTACCAGGAACTGGCACATACTTTCTCACAAACATATTTAAATTGTTAAACAGATTCACAGTGACTTCATAATTGTAGGAGGGGTAGGAGAGGTGATATTAAAGTAGGAGATTAACTAATAAATATTATTATTTTCACCTAGAGAGAAAACTACTCGATCGATTTCGAACAAATTTGCACGAAACACGTCTATTAGGCCTGTATAGATGCACGAAAAAAGGTTTTGAAATTTTTTGAAAAACAACCTTTTTTTTGGCAAAAAATCAGTTATTATTTTTTGTATAAAAAAACGACTCTAACGATTTTGATCAAATTTGGCTTATTTGTAGCCTTTAATGTACCCTACCATATGCAAAAAAACAGCATCTTTCTAAAAATTCATGTTTAGCTAATAATAATAATAACTGATTTTTGGGGGTTTTTGGGCCATAAAGGGTTTTTTTTCAAAAATTTTCAAAACCTTTTTTCCCGCATCTATACAGGGCTAATTGACGTGTTTTGTGCAAATTTGTTTGAAATCGTTCGAATGGTTTTCTCTCTAGAAAATAATAATAATAATAATAATAATAATATTTATTAGTTAATCTCCTACTTTAACAAATCACCTCTCCTACCCCTCCTACAGTTATGAAGTCACAGTGAATCTGTTTAATAATTTAAATATGTTTGTGAGAAAGTATGTTCCAGTTCCTGGTACAGTTTATTACAAAAGAAATAGGAAAAAATTAATAATTTCATTGCCAATAAATTCTGTAATGTATTTGCCATGTTCGAGTCATAGAACCAATAAAAAATGCGACTGGTTGAGCTTGTTGACAACCTCACTTTAAAACAGACACAGAGTATTACAAGTTGGTTCCTGGAAATCCTGGCTTGGCAGCGTTCATCCAGTGGATAATAGGGTTATTTATTTCACCTCAGCCTATAGCAAAGTCGGTGTAGGTTACAACTACCAGTGATTTGCAATACGGCTGATTTTTTTTTATAAGTACCTTAAAGTATGTAGATTAATATAAAAAAAAGTTTACCACTCTATCGATTTCCCAAAGTCGGAAACAAAAATCGATTAACATTTTTTTTCGATATTCCTTCATATTTCGAGCTGAGATGAAGATAGAGAAAAAATAAAAAATATCACCGTATAGGGGAAGTATTTTTAAACAAAAAAGGTCGTACGTATTTATTTCGTCCGAGCAATTGTTTGTCTGGAAAAAAATCGATAATGCAGGTATGTATTTTGCAGCAGGGGAAATCACTAAAAGGGAGAAATCTCATTCATAGGCTATATGAAGCGTTGGCTCATTCTAAGTTGTCTGAATTTTAATATATCGAATTGAAACTTGACATAAGAGTTAAAATATATATTTTAAACATTTATGTTGAGTCTCAGCTTGTTATCTTGAAAATGACCCGATCTAGAGCCACTTGACTTATCAATGGGGTTCTCGATTTTAATAGTACCGGACCCACGAACTCTTTTTAAACAGCTCCAGTTAAGAAAATTTTCAAAATATCAACCTGAAAGTTTTTTTACAAGTTAAACATATATAGATTCAAACAAGATCAAGGAGTATAAACCTTGTTTATTATTTACCTTTCAAAGCACAAGTAACTTAAAAAAGTATAATTTTAGACATTTTTAGATTTTTCATCAAAACGCTTGAGTTAATCGGTTGCAGATTAGTCAATTTTTTAAATATAGTTTTTAAAATAAGTACAGCAAAAAACAATTGTGTTTGTAACTTCTGTACCAATTTTTAAATCGATATGTTCAAAAATGTCGAAAATGGAGTCGTTGAATCCAAAGGTGTTATAGTTAAAACGAGATAGGTAAAACAGAAGACTATTTTCAAGCGCCTCGTTTTTAAAAATAACATGAAAAAAATCGTTCATACTTACTAAGAATATTTATACTGGTGTATTCAACTTATAAAACAAATTTGATGTTGATATTCAAAAAATTGGCGAAACTGGAATAGATTGAAATTAGTTCGTGGGTCCGGTACTCCTAAAATCGAGAAACCCATTGATAAGTCAAGTGGCTCTAGATCGGGTCATTTTCAAGATAACAAGCTGAGACTCAACATAAATGTTTAAAATATATATTTTAACTCTTATGTCAAGTTTTAATTCGATATATTAAAATTAAGCCAACTTAGAATGAGCCAACGCTTCATATATGAATGAGATTTCCCCCTTTTAGTGATTTCCCCTGCTGCAAAATACATACCTGCATTATCGAATTTTTTCCAGACAAACCATTGCTCGGATGAAATAAATACATACAACCTTTTTTATTGAAAATACCTCCCCTACACGGTGGTATTTTTTATTTTTCTCTATCTTTATCCCAGCTCGAAATATTAAGGAATATCGAAAAAAATGATAATGATTTTTTCGATTTTGGGAAATCGATAGACTGGTAAACTTTTTTTATGTTAATCTACATACTTTAATGTACTTATAAAAAAAATCAGCTTATTGTAAATTACTGGAACTTTTGGTCTAAAATTACCCCTACCGACTGGCCTACTAAGTATATATATGATTGTAACGTTTACTCGGCGACATAACACGACATTCCTCTCTTTTGCAAACAGTATAATACCCCCCCCTCCCTTTTAATTCTACCATTTCCATTAATTAAATAAATGAAATACTCCATTTGTATTCTGTGTTGTGTGTTTGCTATTTATAAAATTAATATAAAGGAAGATAATTTATTCCTCCATTTTTATACATTTAAAAATACCGTTTTATATCCTCCACTTCGCCGTGGTTCATACACCCAATAATTTAATGTAAATTAGGTTTAGATAAGACTCTGCTAAATTAGTACCGTTTTGTTTTACTGAAAAGATAAATGTTAATAAAAACAACCATATTCAAAGCTATTACTAATGGCTCATTATATTTGCATTAGAGCGAATATTATCCTATTTTTTTTTTAAGTTGGACGTTTTATCCGTCATATTGGGCGCCAACGTAGGAATGTTATTTTATTTTTTAAAGTTGGATAGTTGTATACACCATATTGGGCGCTAATGTGCAAATATTCTCCAATATTTTTAATGTTTGATGCGACATATTGGGCGCCAGTCTGAACATTTTATACTTTTGTTAACGTTTTAAAGTTTTATGGGTGCCAATGTGCAATTTTATCCTATTTTTGAAAGCTAGATGATTGGCCCTACTGTACGAACATTATCCTATGTTTTTAAAGTCGGTTAGTTTTAGCTTCCATATATTGTTCGCCATAGGCAGATGATAATTTCTCATTTTATTGGTGGGAACAATTGTGTTATGTAAGACGATACCACTCAAATCATATTTATGTATCATATAATTCCTTCATTTTTATTTTTTATGAACCAAAATATTAATTAATTTTATTTTTTTTAAATTAATGTAATGTGTATATGTATATTTATATGTACATCATAACGTATGTCATTTTATTGTATATATATTTTATAGTCTATGTTCATTTATTAATATATTATTATGTATGTTTCTGGTTTGTTTTTCATTTTTACTTTCTCACTATACTATAGTATAGAGAAAGTATAGTGATCGCAACAAAAATCGATGTTGAGATTTTTGTGAATATATCCGTTTTGGGACCCCCTGAGCCCAAAAAAGTGGTTTGTACGAAATGACTGTCTGTCTGTCTGTCTGTATGTATTTCTGTATGTATACAAAGCTAGAGCGAAAACTATTCGATCGATTTCAAACAAATTTGCACCAGACATGTCAAGTAGGCCTGTATAGATGCAAGAAAAACGGGTTTGGAAAAACAACCCCCTTTTTGGCAAAAAAATTAAAAAAAAATCAGTTATTATTTTTTTATAAAAAATCGGCTCTAACAATTTTGATACGATGTGGCTTTTTTTTAGCCTTTAATGTACCCTACCATATGCAAAAATCCGCATCTTTCTACAAATTCTCTTTTAGCTAATAATAATAATAACTGATTTTTGGGGGTTTTTGGCCATGAAGGTGGTTGTTTTATCAAATTTGTCAAAACCTTTTTCGTGCATTTATACAGGCCTAAATAACGTGTTTGGTTCAAATTTGTTCGAAATCGATCGAATAGTTTTCTCTCTAGATAATAATAATAATATTTATTAGTTAATCTCCTACTTTGATAAATCACCTCTCCTACTTTAATACAATTATGAAGTCACAATGAATCTGTTTAATAATTTAAATATGTTTGTGAGAAAGTTCCTGGTACCGTTTATTTGAGTTATTATTGTAAGTTAGATTACTTTTATCGTAATTTAGTAAATACGTTTCGAAGATTCATAAAAGTCCATAAGTAAAACTTATGTGCCATTATTAAACCAACCTTCAAATACGGTTTAAGCAGTCTTAAAATAAAATACAGAAGATACTAGTAAATGCTAGCACCTAATAAACTTGATATATTAGAAACGAAGCAAATTCTTCATTAGTTTAAGCAAAATTAAATTTACAGCTTTTACTACCTTCTGTAGAATAGCATAAAAGAATATAATTTGCTTGTAGTTTTTATTCATTGAATGGGAAATAAAGTTACTAAGTATACGAATATCCTCAATTTGTTTTCATCAATATACCATTAGCTACATAACTTTTAGTTCTAAAACACACTTTGTCGATTTTAATAAATGAAGTCAAAACGCCAAATGAACGTACAATAATAATTAAAGCAGTCCATTATTAATTAAAATGTTCTACTCGTACGGTATTTTATGGTGAAGAAAAACAAGCAAAATTGGAGAAAAATTGTACGAATTAATCATATCGCCTGACAGGTTAGGTTATGCAAATCATGACAGTTGTGTAGCGTGTGATGCATATGTCACATTTATCAGGCGCTACAGTCAACTCCACTATCAAGATCTTCCCGATGACAGTTATAACCTTGTTTATGTAGCTATTATCCTAGGCTGGAATTCTGCTCCTTTGTAAATGTAACGATATAACTATATACAAGTTTGTGTTGTATTAATATATTTTTATGAAATAAAATGTGTATCTCGCGTATGTTATTTGGCCTACTATTATAAAAAAACATATGATTGCATTTTCATTATTATATTGCAAACATATGACAGGAGTAACTTCTTACATAATGTAACTGTAAAATTTGACTACACAAGTTCAAATTTTAAAATAGGATATTTTATTCAGAAAATCAAGAACTATTAATCCGATTTTGATGGCATTTTCACTGATGCGATAAGCATCGACTACCTGTTACATGGGCTATATGCAATATTAACGCTTTGTTTCCACATATCTTCCAATTTGTCTCTTTTACAAAATAACTCATGTCTAGAGAACGGTTTGACCGATTGAGTTGAAAGAATTTTAACCTAATAATGATCTATTTGATGAAATATAAGCGCTTATATCCAATCACGCGTTTGATAATGGCGGCTGTTTGAAAAGTTTAAACTTAAATTACCAAAAAATCGTACATTTTTACAAAAAAATGTCAAGACGCCCTTTTTTTTATTAGTTTTACAATTCATTTATCAATTAAAAAAGACTTAAATCTAGTTACAGTATGATTCCAGTTTGTAAACATATACATATGTGTCATAAATAGGGCACTATGTTTTTTTATAAAACAGAATTGCAACCCTAAAAAATAGCCTGAAGTTTACTTCAGTCTCTAGTCACAATATGTTTTCCATTGGTAAACGTATATGTACATGTAATAGAAATACACAGTATAATACAATATACTACAGAAGGCCGTGAATATACATATACATGAGCCGTGGCCTTGAGATGCGCAGTAGACTTGGAGTTGATTCGAGTGGTGGGGGTCAGAAAGGCTCAGTCTGTTGCCGCGCTGTGAACATAATACTTTGGCTCTTGTACGTGTTTCTAATAAATACAACCCTTGTACTGGTGTCCCTTTCCCTCCAGCGGACAACGTCCCCACTTGCTTAATTCTTCCCTTCCACCAGGGCATCTGAAAGCTCATGCTATATCTGACGAATTATAATTAAATCTCAAACCGAAGCCGATTAAATAATTTTTGGGGCGCTATTTCGGAGCAAAGGTGTATAGGCCTAAGTATGCCATTTTTAAACTTTGTGATTTTGTACAGCGGTAACTATTCATTAACAATAAAATGACAAAATTAGCGAATTTAAAAATGTAACCATCTAATCCAGGTAAATGTTTGACGTGCGTACATAATATAATGAAAAATGGGTGTAGGCTATACATTTTCATGTGTGGGATAATCTATATAAATAAAAGCCAAATCCACTGACTCACTGATCACGATTTCTCAAAAACTACTGAACGTATCGGAACGACATTTGGTATGTAGCTTCCTCTAGGGCCATAGGTGCTCACTAAGAAAGGTTTTAAAAAAATTCGAAATTTTAGGGGGGTTTGGGGGAGGGGCAAAGTTACTAAATCACGATTTCTCTAAAACTACTGAACGGATTGGAATGAAATTTGGAATGTAGTTTCCTCTATAGCCATAGGTGCTGATAAGAAAGGGTTTCAAAATATTTGAAATCTTAGTGGTGAGAGGGGGAGTGTCAAAGTTACTAAATCACGATTTCTCCAAAACCACCGAACGGATTGGAATGAGATTTAGTATGCAGCTTCCTTTAGGGCCCAAGGTGCTCGCTGAGAAAGAGTTTCAAAAAAATTGAAATTTTATGGGAGGTTTGGGGGAGTCAAAGTTACTAAGAATCCCCATAAGAAATACATAGTGTAATTTATATTGATTGATATATATTTTTTGTTAGTATACATTTAACTTTGATTTGTCTATTCGTGCAAAGCCGGATCGGGCCAACTAATAATATCATATAAATAACTAGAACATACAGTTTATACTACTTATATATAACACCTTAGTTAAGTTATTCATGTTTTAAAATCGTTACCGTAGAGAACACTTGGATCGCTAGTCACACGCGCACGTCTTCGGTTTATTTATAATCAAAATACATTTGTCACTCCTTATTTTAAACACAGGCGAAGTCGAGCACGACAGCTGGAAGTGCAACTGTAAAGAAAAACAATAAAAATGAAACACCACTCAATATAACCACGAAGTGTAGAGTAGGCGATAGCCATTTTATAGGACGGATGAAATACGAAACCTCTCAGTGAAGGCAAAGTAAAATGTTGCCTTAGCAATAATCCACCACCGGGGTTGTTTTATTGCTTGCAAGGGAGGAATGAATCGCGCCACCCCTTAGTGCAACCCTGCAACCTCGCGTCAGATATTGGATGTGGTTCTTTTCCCACACATTCTTATTCTGTCGTATTATATCTGTCGTTACATTTATTTGTGTTTATTGGGACTGAACCAGTAAAAAGAAAAACATGGAAATTTGATGGGGGGAAGTAATACAAAACTCGATACATTTATTTACTTTGATGTATACACATATATACAGGGAGTGACAGGTCTCCAGTACGGTACGTAAAGCGAACAACGAATCAGTTTAGATACTTGATTTTAACTGCAAGGCTTTTTTTGGGTATTTGGTTTTTGAAAAAATTCAAATGAAAACATTGGTCTAGTGTTTCATTACTAATCAGATGTGGAGCAAGGGCCATTTTTTTAGCAAATTTAAGGTATAAAAGGCACAAAAACAGCGGTGTTTCAAAAACTGCTCACGTATTCAATCATCCCTCGGCATAATGATGAAAAAAGCATGACTGAAAACCCCATGTTATTCAGGCGGTAATGCTTGACTCAACAGTAAAAGTATTATAAAAATCAGATAAGTGGTTTTACAGTTACGTCGTAATAATCTTACAAACTTTTACAATGTATAATGTACTAGCTGGCCCGATCCGGCTTTGCACGGATAGACAAATCAAAATTAAATGTATATTAACAAAAAATAGAATATATCAATAAATATATTACACTATGTATTTCTTATGGGGATGTTTTGTATCTTTGACCCCCCCAAACCTCCCCTAAAATTTCGAATTTTTTGTAAACCTTTCTTAGCGAGCACCTACAGCCCTAGAGGAAGCTACATACCATATTTCATTCCAATCCCTTCTGTGGTTTTTGACATTTCGTGATGAGTGAGTCAGTGAGTGGTATTTGGATTTTATATGCATAGATTGCGAATATTCGGGAAATTATCTTCAAAAATTATTCTAAGTTTTAAGTACTATCTCTGTCTTGTGACTTATTTGTAGCTATATGTTACGCGTTTCAGAACGTATGTTCCATCTTCAGATGCTATCTCGTGAGAGGTCCTCAAAACATTAAAACACAACAAAACTTACACATCACACAAAATTAACATTACGATACATGGCAGGTGTACACTTTTCGGACTGTTAGCGGATATATACTTGAACCATTTTGAAAACACGCATCTATTATCTGATAAAAATACATTTCACTAACAAATAATGTTTTACACAAGATGTGTTGATGAAATTCATCATATTATTTAATGATCCTTTCATCAGATAGATAACCTTAAAACATAGGCCTACATAGTTAAGCATTACGGTTCACCCTCGAAACGCAAATAGAAAATGAACTCAACTTTTTAGATATATCAATAGAAAAACAAGAATATAAATTTAGATATAAAATATACAGGAAACCTACCACTACAGGTATCACTATACACTCCGATTCTCATCATCTCTCCTCCCAAAAATTGGCAGCTTATATAGCTTTGACGACAGACTGATAACAACACCAATGGCAGCAACAATTTCCAAGATAAATCAAAAACCATCAATTAGATTAAAATCTGTGACTTAAAATACTCTTACTCAAAAAAGAGTTTTAATAATTTTACTTTCTCACTATACTATAGAATAGAGAAAGTATAGTGATCGCAAAAAAAATCGATGTTGAGATTTTTGTGGAAATATCCGTTTTGGGACCCCCTGACTCCAAAAAATTGGTTTGTACAAATTTCTGTATGTATGTCTGTATGTATACAAAGCTAGAGCGAAAACTATTCGATCGATTTCAAACTAATTTGCACCAGACATGTCAAGTAGGCCTGTATAGATGCACCGGTTTTGAACATTTTTGAAAAACAACCTACTTTTTGGCAAAAAACCCCCCCAAAAAATCAGTTATTATTTTTTTATAAAAAACGGCTCTAAAGATTTTGATAAAATTTGGCTTACTTGTAGCCTTTAATGTACCCTACCATATGAAAAAACCGTATGTTTCTAAAAAATTCTCGTTTAGCTAAAAATAATAATAACTGATGATTGGGGGTTTTTTTGGCCATAAAGGGGGTTGTTTTTCAAAACCTTTTGTCGTGCATCTATACAGGCCTAATTGACGTCTTTGGTGCAAATTTGTTCGAAATCGATCAAATAGTTTTATCTCTAGCTAATAATAATAATATTTATTAGTTAATCTCCTAGTTTAAAATCACCTCTCCTACCCCTCCTACAATAATAAAGTCAATGTGAATCTGATTAATAATTTAAATATGTTTGTGAGAAAGTATGTGCCGGTTTCTGGTACCGTTTATTAAATTAAAAAATTAGTTCAGTTAGCAATTATTGAAACCTAATCGGTCATTTACATAGAATCATACTTGCACTATAATTGTTTGAACAATGGAGTATACGATTTAAATGCAGAGTCAAGCGGGTAAAGGGTTTAGCAAACCAAACGGAAGGCAATACATTGTGTAAAAATTGCTCGCCTTCAAAGTTTCAATTTAACCTTCACAAATGAGTTTTTCCAACTACTAGGGAAATTGGTTTCTGGAGTAAAGGATATTCCGAGCTAAAAAGGCGTTTGATTCTTTGATAAGGATACTTTCTCGACGACAAGACACGCTTCAGGCTCCTCGGTTTAGATTGTGGCTATATTCAATCTACAATCTAATCAGAATATATTTCTCGAAGATAACAGATTGCATCTATGAACAAAAATTGGATTATTATAAAAATGTCAATATTTTTATAAATGTCAAACAAAATCGTAACATTCTTGTTGTCTGTGCGTTGTACACAATGGATAAACTAATTTGGATGTTGGTTTTCAGTGATGTATTGGCACAAGCTTGGGCTAACATTTAATATTTGTTTCATTTAAATCAGTTTAGAAATACAAATATATGTAAATTTTAAAGTGCATCAATGCACATATTTTGCAACTGACGGCGCTGTGTATGCAAAATCCAACCTGAAAGTATGTATCAACATTGCATAAACGCGCCTGGAAGTCATCGGGATTCAACAAAAGTTACATTGTATTGGGCTTTCATGATGGTAGCCTACAATTCATTTTTTTTAAACACAGCGGTTTTATGATGACCTGCAATATCCTTTAATTTATTGCTACGGTGAAGACGGGTACAATTTTGGACGGATGCGTAAACAATAATTCATGTTTGCACGTATGAAATCGTAGGGAGAGCTAGTAACAAATCAAATAAATACCAAATAAGCATAGTTTTAACTTGATTTATGCAATTTGCATTTATCCTTAACTGGAACAGAGGGGTCTTTCGGGACACCAGCAATTATTGTCTTTTAATTTTCCAGCAAACTATTGATTCCTGTTCTTCTAGCTGTAAATGTGTGAGAAGTTGATGTTGTTAATTTATTACAAGAACTTGTACAAAATATTGTTTGGGGTCAAAGAAGACCCCACTGAACCAGTTAAGATTTTTATTACATTTTTTAACTTCTCATGAAAGACTAGTTTTTTTTTGGCAAGAGGACTTACAAAAACTTTAAGTTCAGTCACATCAACACCATGTGTAAGTAAAACTAACACTTCGATCACGTAGATGAACAGCTGACGTGAGTTGAGCGAATTTCCAAAATTAAGTTTATAGGCCTATGTTTTAGGGTTTCAACCAACAATTTTGTTTAAATAGGTCTATTCACGACTGTGCTGAAAGCTGCAAAAAGGTTCGCACGCCATTCCGCATATTGGAAGTATCTTCAATACACAATGCATTGCGTGCTTCGCACGCCATTCCGCATATTGGGGTTATCTGCAATACACAAAGCATTGCGCGCTTCGCACGCCATTCCGCATATTGAAAGTATCTTCAGTACACAATGCACTGCATGCTTCGCACGCCAACCCGGCGGTAGAATACACCACATGGCTTTGAACCGGGGTACTTCTACGGTATTTTACGTTTTGATCGATTATGGGGGAACCAAGCGAGCTATAAGGTCGTATAAAAAACAAAATTTGCAGAATAACATCCTTCATTTATATTTGTAGAAAAAACATTTAAAACAAATTCATTCTCGTAGGAAAAATCTCAAAAAATGTGTTTCCGATTGTTGGATTTTTTTGACTAACGAACTCGTCCGAGCGACGTAGACAACCAACATGTGTACCAAATTTTAACCAAATAGGACTTAAAGTGCGGCCGCTAGAGTGCGCACACATATATACATGATATATATGATTTTTAATGACACCCCAAAACGTATTCTAGGGATCATGATCGGTGCTCATTTGCTACTCCCGACCTTGGGTCTTACCGTAAGGGCCACTGCAATAGCTCATTTTTCCTATGGAAATTCGCTAATAAATCTGTCAACCAAATGTCAACAACTCGACTATGTGTCGCGCTTTAAAAAAATATTAGTTTGGTTTGTTAAATCATGTTTAGAAAAAGGCGAACAGACTTGATGTATCGCGTAGTAGGATCTCGCCATTAATAAAACGCCGATCAGCTGATTTACTCTGGAATTTTAGGTTATGTTATTGCAACTGTTTATAGTGACGTATTTCCGCAAGTATAAGTCGTTTTAAAAATAGTAATAAATAATTCGACCACGCAGCTGAACCGCTGACGTGAGTTGGGCAAATTTCCAAAATTAAGTTTATAGGCCTATGTTTTAGGGTTTCAACCAATAATTTGAGAAATAGGTCTATTCTCCAATACACAATGCAGTGCGTGTTGCGTGCTTCGCACGCCATTCCGAATATTTTGAGTATCTTCAACACACAAAACATTGCGTGCTTCGCACGTCAACCCCCGTACTGGGAGTATCTTCAATACACAATGCATTGAGTGCTTCTCACGCCAACCCCACGGTAGAATGCACCACATGGGTTTGAACTGGGTATTTCTATATTTTTTTTACGTTTTGATCGATTTTGGGGGAACCAAGCTATAAGGTCGCGGAAAAAAAACAAAATGTGCAGAATAACGTCCTACATTTATATTTGTAGAAAAAAACTCAAGAACAAATTCATTCTCGTAAGAAAAATCTCAAAATATAGTTACTCCCGGTCAAAAAACGTGCTTCCGATTGTTGGATTTGTTTTTTCTAACGAAATCGTCCGAGTGACGTGGACAACCAACGTGTGTACCAAATGTGAACCAAATCGGACTTAAAATGCGGCCGCTAGAGTGCGAACACATATATACATGCGACACCCCAAAAAATGTTCTGGGGACCATGATCGGTGCTCATTTGTTACTCCCGACCTTGGGTCTTACCGTAAGGGCCACTGCAATAGCTCATTTTTCCTATGGAAATTCGCTAATAAATCTGTCAACCAAATGTCAACAACTCGGCTATGTGTCGCGCTTTAAAAAAATATTAATTTGGTTTGTTAAATCATGTTTAAAAGAAGGCGAACAGACTTGATGAATCGCGTAGTAAGAGCTCATTGATAAAACGCCGTTCAGTTGATTTAATTACAGTAGTAGGAAACTCTGGAATTTTAGGTTATGTCATTGCAGCTGTTTATAGTGGCGTATTTCCGCAAGGTGTGTCCATAAAAATACTTTTAAGTACGAGTTGGTTTAAAAATAGTAGTAAATAGTTCGATCACGCTGCTGAACCGCTGACGTGAGTTTCGGGTTTCAAACAACTATTGGGGAAATTCCTCTACTCACGAATGTGCTGAATAGCTGCTTGCGTGTACGAAATAAATTAGTAGAGTTTGTTAGCACCTCAGCCTTCAGCCCCGGCTCTCGCGCGCTTCGTCCCGCCTACAAAGGGGAAAAACTCGCCTTGCGAGTAAACCTTGTAGAGTGTGTACGGAAGTACTCCAATAGGAGAGTGTAGGCGGCCTTTCTGTCATTGTAGTTGTGATAATGTGGGTTTATCTTGTCCCCAAGCTTGTTTCAAAGTTGTGGATTTCAATAAATAAATTCGCGTCCTTTTGACATTCTTGAGTACTGAGCACAAACAAAACGAAACACTGAGTCGAGAACAGACTGATTCGCGTGTTTACACACAGGAATTCCAAAACTGAAATGAAAGAAGTCCGTCTGTTTTCCCTCTTTCTTTCAGTTTTCCTATCCTTCTTAGCATAAACTGATAACTGAAGTGACCGTGGCCCTTTTAGAGCCTTTAAGCACAGACTATAGAATTACTACAGACCTCTCACTGCCATAGGAAAACGGGTACGGGATAATTGAGTCAGTTTTGAGCCGCTAGAATTCAGGTGCATATCTACTGTAACTTATTAGCAGTCCGACGTTGTCAGATTGCAAGAGTGATGGGGTGGGGGCGAGTGAGTCCTGATCAAGGTCACTTCGGTAGCGTGATAATAATTGACTTAGCTAAAGTTTGCACTCTCCAAAAGAAGGTGTAACGGATGACAAATTAAAATAGTATAAACAAAGTGACCCCATGCCGCATCAGAAATCCATGGGTTAGCATTGAATGGTCGATGCGTACAAGGGAAACCACCACTTTCTATCGATAATTTCTTGTGGATTGAAGATACACGCTAGAATCGTTTAGTGTTCTGTACCACCACCCATTCTTCCTCCCACTGTCTAAATAATGCTTGCTTTAAAAAGTGTGTTTTCGGATGACATTATACATTCCATGATAAAAAATACCTGCTTTTCTTTGCTGCATAATCTGACTTTAGTATTCCAGCGAGAACCGGAATCCAGCAGAAAACCTCCACCTTGTTGATTCATTGATGTAATTACTATTTCAAATATTTGTTTCATCGTTGCAATTTGAACGTTCTATGACATTAAAACAGACAGTAGTGAAATACAATTCCAGTATCCATCGATAGTGCATCTGTAGGAAGATCAGTAAGCATTTATCGAAGTCCACGACGTCGTGGACAACAGCTAGTTTATAATACAAGTATTTAAATAATAATAAATTATTCATTTAACAGACAGTATTTATTTTTAGATTAGCTTAGAAATTAGTTTCAATATACAGCGTGTAGATAGCGTCGTGGTCTCGACTTATCGACAGCGCGGAACAATAATTCTTCATTTTTATTTCCACAAAGCTTATCTGACTACAAGCCCCGGACTCGTTTGTGTTTGATTTATAATTCCTCGGGTTAACGCGATTAAGATGGAATCGAGGTTATGAATTATTTAAATCTGTATTGTTGTAAACAGAGTCACGACAATGGGTTCCCAGTTTTAACAAAAGTTCAACTGGCCGTGGCAAAACCGA
>JAGFPH010003200.1:11028-31349 GCA_018207615.1 Philaenus spumarius | reverse complement strand
AACAAATAAATACAGGACCGAAACCAGAGAATAGGGCTCCTGGAATTGGTGAACATGATTTCTGCCTCAAAGAATGAATTAAACCCTACTACTATTAAAAATTACTGAATCTATAAGTATATTATATGAACTTTAGAGGGTGACTATGGTTTCGACTTCTAGGCACTATAAAACGAAAAACTATGTAGAAACTTTTCCTGAAGGCGCAAAGTAGTAACAACTACAGTAGGTATAATTTCGTCGAAATATTACCTAATAAATGTCTAGATCGTAGCTGGCTATTGGTGCAGTATCAAGAATGTGAAACCGATAATAGGAGATCGACGTAATCATTCTGTAAATGTACAAAACACAGATCAGACTAATCAATGTGTACTGTAATCTATGTTTATCGTGAATCTACGACCGGGCTATTCCTTGTCACGGATCGTTTCTAGATATAATGAACTGTTCCGTTTACAATATTCAATAAATAACGAACTATTTCATTACAGGCGCAACGTTATGCTTGATCGCAGGGGCTAACAATACCAAAGTGCATGCGATTACAGTTCTTGCTTCAGAGTTAGTTAGCCAATGTATAAGAGATACAGCTGTTTTATGTTCCGTCCGTGAGTTATTTAACTGATTAAATCTAAAGAATAAAAAGTGAGATTGAACATTAAATGTTTGAAAAACGTCAATATAGTATTCGTTTGAACACTTTCATTGTTTAATGTAGGCGTTGACAACATTAACATAACTATCTATAGCGTCGGTAATAACCTATTTTAATATATTACAAGCATTTTAGCGTTTTAAATAAACCTTAAGACGGTTTTAATTTATGCTATTGTAATCGTAGTTGATGTTTTCAGCGTAGCTAGTAGTGACATGACTCTCTCAAGCAATGTATTGTTTTATTTCCACTTTGGCTTTAAGTGAACTTAATATTAATTTATTTTGATTTATTGATTCATTCCATAAACAATTTTACATTTAGGTAATAATAATATAAATAAATACACATCTATGAATTAGTGTCCACATATGCGAATTGCTATTTTAAAAGAAACTACATCGGCATATTTTATACCCTATTACGTGTGTTCGTGTTTTTGTGTTACTGTTTGTGGAGTGTTTATGTATAATTTACAGTTTTTTGACGCGCATCAAACAAATGCAAATCATTTAAAAACATCTGGTGTGCACATCACACAACTTTCCTTACCAAAATAGATGCTGTATCAATTACAAAATTTTTCGAGCGAGAGATTGATGATACCATTTTCGAGTTAATAGGAGTATCCGTTTCGAAGAAAGCGGTACTAACTTCAAAACAGTTAATCCCACGGACCTGATTTTGGTCTCAATCGATTTCTCACCCCCAAAAATGTCAAGGTCGATACCAAACACGGCTAGTTTAAAAAAAGTAATTTTTGCCCCCAAAAAGGGCGTTTTTGGGGTCAATTTTTGAAAAAATTGAAAAAGTTGAGTGGGGTATCTTTTTTGACATTCTTTTGGACGCTGAATCGAATGAGACCATTTTCAAGTCGATAGGACCAGCCATTTCGGAGATACAAACAAAATAGCTTGCGTTTTTGTAATAACTTTTTTCAACGAATTTTTAAGGGTATATAGCGTACATAGCGTGTTAAGGGGGTCTGAGTAGAGTATGTTAGCAAAGTTTAATCAAAATCGTTAGAGGGGTTTTGGAGTAAATACCAAAAATGTGCTAAAAACTGGTCCCACGGTAAGACACCACCTCCGATTTGCTTCAAATTTACATGGGTTTAATTGTTTACGTGTTTGAAGATATCCTGTAAATTTCAGTTCGATCCGTCCAGCCGTTTGCCCTGTGCACTCCGGACACACACACACACACACACACACACACACACACAGACACACAGACACACAGACAGACCAATTGCCAAAAATGCATTTTTTGGACTCAGGGGGCCTTGAAACGTAAAGATATTATGAAAACTCGACATCGAATTTTTGGGTCGATCGCAATACTTACCTTACCTAGTATAGGGTAAGGAAAGTAAAAAGTGTTTGTAAACGGTTTGAAAATGCCTGAAAAAATAAAATTGGCGAAACGTACGTCACCGAATAAAGAGTGATCAAAATAGGACTGCGAGCATTACAAGGAATTAAGGTATTTATGTAGATAAACTTTATTTCGCAAACGGCAGAAATTCAACTAACAGCATTAGAGCGCAAAGAAGATAGGAGCATAGTTCAGGAGATCGCCATAACCTGCAGCATCTCTCGGTTAAGAAATAAGAGTATCCGATATTAGGAAGGTATCCGATATTTGGTCGGTTTACTTTACTATTTATTTTAGCGCGTACTGTATTTTAAGTTCATTAGAGATGTTTTTATTTTTGTATTCTGTAATTTTCTGTAAGCCTGGGATAAATCGTTGTGAACGATTTAAAAAGTTTAAAAATTTTGCAGTTGACATTATTATAAAATTGTTTGAATAGCGAATTATAAATTATTCATTAAACAACTTTTTAGAAAACAATTTTCTTCGGCAAACACATGTTTCTAGTTCAAACCAGTTCGGCAAACATTTGCTTACCCTTTAACATTTACCTTCATTAAAGTCTGGATGTATTGAACGCCCATTAAGAACCCCATCTCGTTTAACTATTTACAAATCAGCAAGAGATATCCGCCGACAACTTTACGAGTTCGAGGCCACATTTACAAATGTTTAACCCGCTTTACCCTCTACGGAATGCGTGGAATCGAGTAATTAATATAAAAGCGAATGAATCATGCGTTAATTTCACTGTCAAACGCCACTCCATGGTGAAACTGTTAGCCTGGTACTAGGGGTGACGTCATTAATTTGAGTTGTCATGGTAACACAATCAACAAAACCGCAATCATTAAAGGTTCAAGTGATGGGTGATTAAAACATGTCATTAATGTATACGTTTGAAATATGTGTTATGTATTTATAATTAAATCTAATACAAAATGTTTAATATAACATTGAAAGTATCAAATCAATTATTTGTATTTTATGGCGTAGCGTTTTTACTTTACGCCAGTTAGACTAACGAAGACAGGGGGGAGCAGCGTATTGCTTAGGTAAATCGATCGCCAGCAATTAGGTTCGAACCTACGGAACAGTATTGCAAGTTCCAACTATCACAGACTTGATAAGAGCCTTTAGCCTCTCGGCTTCTCTGTTTTCACTGTTTCTTTTCATTTCTTCAGCTCACTATTTTGATTTATATTTAACTGTTTAGCCATCTCACTGTTTTGATTTATATTTAACCGTTTAGCCATTGTAAAAGGCGTAATAGGCCCCAAATTGTAGATATTCCACAAATATTTTGTCGGAACACAATTTTTTAAATTAGGAAAATTGTTTTTTAAACAGAAAAATTGCAATACAAAAAATTTTTTAAGGGATTTCTATTCCAATGTTTCTGTTTAAAAACCACTAGTTTCCTTTTAAACCCCCCCCCCCCAACTCCACCTTGGGGGGCCGAAAGGGCATGATTTTTAGTTTACTTCGTTCTTATGCTAAAAATAGGCTTTGTACCAAATTTTAAGTTTCAAGCATGACTTTAAATGTGTTGTGTCTTTTTTCTTATTTTTTCCATAACATGAGACCTAAAAAAATATATTTTCTTAAGTTACAATTTTCGTAAGGGGATCCGCCACCTCTAATGGCAATGTTTTGAATAAAATTAAATAAAATCTAAAGTATTAGACATAGAATTATGAAATTTTTACCACTATTTCTTTGATATAATTTCAATATCTTGTCTTATGGAACACACTCTGACTTTAAAAATAACCAAAAACAAGTGTTTTATATATTTTAGTGAAAAATATAAAAATAAAAATATATTTGGTTTGTTTGTAACTTTTTTTTTAGTTAAGTTACCTTATTTTCTATAAGACAAAAGTTTCTTTAGGTTGTAAGGAACAAAATATTAAAAAATCTTGACGATTGGTTAAAAAAGAAAAATGGTATTCAAAGTTAAAAAATATCTAAAAAAACGATACGTTAAAATACATCAAAGGGTTAAAAAAAATTGTATCACCTGAAAACCTTATAACTAACAATAATAAAACCAAAAAACCTTTAGCAGCCAATTTTCTCCATAAATTAAACAAAAGTATATTAAAGGTGGCGGATCCCCTTTTAATGTTTGTTTTGAAAGCCCGCAGTTTACCCGGTAAAGAACAAAAACCGTTTCTTTTACTCTTTCGACCCACTCAAAACCCCCTTCCAGAGGAGGGAAATTGGTAGACTTTTTTCTACAAAAAGAACGTGTGGACAAAAGATCGAAACTGGGGGTATTAATTCTATCAAAAGCCTTATTTTGGATTATATTATTCTTACTAAATTTATTTGGTGTGATAAAAACCTAATATACGCTCTTAATAGATAAATGAACTATTTACTTAATAATTAGTTTGATTCAACAAAGAAAACTTCAAGAAATTGAAGTTGCTTTTACAACAATATTTTTACTAAACTATAGGGTTCTGCCCCTACTGGCTTCGCTCACCAACACTTTTCCAGCGAACAGAATATTGTATAATCTGATAATTTCACTAAAATGACGATTAGGGCAGAGGCACTTGAGGGTGGTGGTCATTGCGCTGACCTGGATCTTGACACATGCGCAGTAGAGGCAGAGTTTTGATTAGAGCAGAGGCACTTTTATTAAGGTATCGAGGAGGGAGAGAGGGGGTAGCGATGAAATTGATAATGACGCATGCGCAGTAAGACCAACATTTTTGATAAATGACAGGACTTTTGTTGTATAGTAGAGACGTTAGGGTAAGTTGAGGAGAGATGGCCACCGTTTCGTAAAACCTTTATAAAATCCTTAATTTTGACATAATAAATTTAAAAAAAATATTATTTATTAGCATTGTTAATATAGATTTAAGATTTTAAGACTTTTAGTGTTTGTATTTCAAATTTATAAAAAAAATGCATTTTCCAAAAAATTGCAAAGTGGCCATCTCTCCTTAGCTTTGAGGAGAGATGGCCAAGGTGTTTAGGAGAGATGGCCACCACGACTTTAAGATAAAATAAGGCTTAAATTTAGGAAACAAAAAATTGTTAATTAATTCCTGAGTTTATTAACGTTAATAACAAACAATTTTAAACAAAATTTTCAGAAATATCCATAATCCATAATTATAAAATAAAAAATATCCAAGAACAAAAAAATGCCAGGGAAAATATGTCACTTTAATATGTATTATTGTCATTGGGTTAAAGAATTCAAATTTACAAATCAAAACAACTCTTAGTTCTTAAAATTATCTTTAAAATTATTAATTAATCATTGTAACTTTTATTTTTATCCGAACAAAAAGTTTAGTCAAAATTAAAATTGCAAAATGATTGAGAACTGTCTCCCTACAGCTTTGTTGTAACAGCCAAACCATGAGTTGCAAATGTCTTGATAAGTGGAGCAGCTACTACCATGAAGCCATTTCTTACATCGAATGCATTCAAACCATTCGTCCTTAGATGTCGTATCCTTGTAGTTGTCTCCGCAACCAGGAGAGATGCATTCGAGATCTGAAAAAACCTCAAGAGAATCGGAGCCATCATCTAATACTACTGCATCAACCGATTGTTCACTGCTACTGGATGACTCTTTGGGTTTACGCTTAAATTTTTTTCTCCCAGAAATCGATTCTTGGATGGCTTTTTCAGATTTCAAAGATTTTTCTTTAATTTTGTTTTATTTTGCTCGATATTCTCAACAGATGTCAGCTCTAAGGCCCCGATTCAACGACGAGAACGTACAGAAGGGGAGTTAGAGATTGAGGGAAGTGGTGAAAGTTGTTTCAATACTTTAGATGGAGTTAGGCCTATGACTACTGTCGATGAGATTTGCGTAGAGAGACATGACATCGCTGGCTAGAGATTATAACAACTGTAGTTGAAAACTTAATAGGGGCTCATTTCTTTCTGGCTACCAAATGGAGTGACTTTATTTCGCTTTACTCAAATTTGTGAGAAATATTAATGTAAAAAATTGATATTTAAATCAAAAATAGGAGAGAACTTAAGAAATCCGGATATGACCATCTCTCCTCGAACACAAGTGGCCATCTCTCCTTTTTGTCGAGGAGAGATGGCCACCTTAGCAGTTCCCGCCAAAGTGAACGCATGGAAACAGTTTGAGGTTATGAATGCACGTAAAGATACGGCTCAACAAGTTATGCAACGAAATTCGAAAATACATAAGTAATCAATGCTTAAACACACTTATCTTAATCCGTATTATAATTTTACAGATCCACCCAAACTGTTATCTTCTCTAAAACCGAAACTGTTTACAAAAACTTAACGAAAACTTTTACGCTACGTCACCATTGCACTCTGGAAACACTGACTGAGTCTCAGCGCTGTTCCGCGAAAAATTACAGAATTACGGTCATGTGGCTATCTCTCCTCGGTGGCTATCTATCCTAGACTTACCCTATATAAAAAAATGTTTTCACGTCCAAAGGACACTATTTATAAATGAATAAGCTCATCTTGTTAGGTTTTTCTTCTCCGTGTAAAAGCTTTAATATAAATGATTTCGATTTACGTCCAAGTAATATGTTAAACCAGGGCCGCCAAGAGGGGGCAAAAGGGGCACATTGTCTCAGGCCCCCAACGTCACGGGGTCTCTGGGTTCTAAAATAATTCAAAAATTGAAAACAATGACTATGTTGAGAGTTAACAGTCAATTTACTTTTTTCAATAATGCATTGGTTTTAAAATATTTGTATGAAACCCACAATAACTTGATTATGTAACTGAGTTCAAAATAAACATTTTCCTCCGAAAGGGAAAAAATTAAGTGAAATTTTTAAGTTACCCGTTCATTAAAGGTTATATAGATTTGATTTTGAGTGGTATTACAGGTGCGTGGTTGGCAGTACTGCAGCGTGTCGTCTGTTCATCATTGTAGTCGCAGTCGACCAGACGACGTCAGTGAGTTTGATGAATTTTGTTGGTTAAAGAGTCTACGTAGTTTGCCTTCAACATCCTAAGTTTCAATGTAGGCAATTATTTTCATTAATTTCTATTATTATTATGTTTTACTACTGTCTAAGTGGACTATATTATTTACAATTTTTTTAGTATTAACTATTGTGTGAAAAAAGTTACCCTCCCTCCCAAAACATTTAGCTTCGAGAAAGGGGACTTCATGAATTAAATTGGTCCCAGGCTCCCTAAACCCTTTTGGCGGCCCTGTGTTAAACCATAGTATACACGGGCTCTCCTCGTAATTAGATATTCTGAAACTTCACTTTAGGTTTGTGTACATCTTACGGTACTTCCCAAAAATTTAAAAACGATTAACCCGGAATATTTTCCAGGCAATGCAAAAGCGAATGTCGTATGAAACAAAACCTGAGAGCATATGCTCCAACAGGCCCGTTGGATGTCACAATACATTACGTTACCATGGCAACGAGGTGACGTCACTAACAGTGTCAGGTGAGTGAAGTGGTCTTGCATGAAAGCATGACTCATACTTTTGAGTGCTTGTCGAGCAGTTGACCGAGAAGAATTTTGCAATTAAACGTCGAGCGTTTCTTAATGTTTGATGTTCTTGAGTTTCGCGTGGATTTGGGTTAGAGAAAGTGAGGCGACGAGCGGAAACGGAATGACGAGAAAATATGGAATTTACATATTGAAATAAATCTATTATATACAATAAAGTGGAAAAGTTCGAGTGTTTATCGGTTTTTGTACTAGACTGGGTTCAAAAAACTCTTAACCGATTTTGATTAAATTTTCACTGAAGTTACACTCGGGTAACAAGGTTTAAATCTCATCGTGGAAAAAGATTTGGACGACGATGGCTGAACCGTTAGCTGGCGAAATGTTGGCAGTGAATAAATGTACAAAAATATGTAAGGCACAATACATAAAAAGACAATTTTCTGGCAGTGATTGTAATGGACTAAATATGGCGGCTGCAATGTGGTGGACGAGTGTTCGATTAAAGGCGCTGAGCATGCAATTAATTTATACGAAAACATATGCTTGTACCTGTATAAATTGAAAAGGGACCACATAGGCAATGCGCCTCCACGTATATATTGTTGAGGACGCAAAGTGTCCAAGAGGCCTAAGTGTCCAGTCCGCTACAATTGGAACCTCAACTCGGGTCACATAAGTTCGAACCTAGTTACTAGCGATTTACCAGGACTTTACGCTGCTCCCCCGCCTTCATTGGCCGGCATAAATTACGCCAGTCGCTATTTATAAAGAATGTAGGAAGTGTGCACGCTTGAGTGGGCGACATTATTCAAACGCAGCACGCTGTTCAGAAATTGTTTAACCGATTTTAATAAACTTTGACTTTATGAGCGAGAAGGAATTATTAAAAAAAGTTATATTACTATTTAGTTATACGTTTTTATTTGTAGGTCATGTGTCCCTGAAGATGACGACTTTGTCGTTGAAACAAGTTTGATTATTAAACGTATGTATGTGAGAATTAGTGTATTGTTATTAATGTTTATATAAAGAGATTGCGTTGAAAAAGAGACAAATTATTATTTTTATTTTTTATTATCCTTGACTCGGCTTAAATTATTGTTGTCTCTCTTACTCTTACATAGTAGACGGCGTTATACTAAATCCAACTTTGATTTACTTTTCATACATTTTCACATCAGACTCTAGGATAAAAATCAGAGCGCGGAAGAAACAAAATTAAAAACAGAAACGCTTTACGAATTCACGCATTTTAACTTTAATAGCTTAAAATACATAAAAATAAATTGTTTGCGTAATTTTTCATATTTGTATAATGACTTAAAATCAATAAAAAAGGAAATTCTCTACTGAAAAGTTTTAAAAATTCAAAAATGTAACTATCTGTTTAAACAATATCTGAGCTTTTTGCCGTGGGCAAGATTATCTTTCATAATTAAAACTAGAGCTTATTTATAGAACAAGATTGTGCAATAAATAAGGACGGAATAATTTTGCCCACTCATGCGCCCATAGCTTATAGATTAAAAAGAAAGTGTAGGCGTTGGTACACATTATTTTGGTTTACAAATATTTCTTTTAAACTATTTGATTATTTAAAGTGTTTTTCTGTTTGTTATCAATTTTGGTTTTGACATTTTCATGATGACCGATAGTTGTTTTTTTTTAGAATTGGTCAAAAGCCTACAAGAAAAGGCTGAAGAACTCAAAATATGTTACTAAGATTAAACTTATCTGCACTCCCATATTCTTGTAAAGTTTGGTTGCAGTGGCTTACCTGGAACAAAAAAAAATCAATATAAATTATTTTATTTTTGGTTAATACAATATAGTAGACAATGCAAATGATAGATCCCTCGCTAAAAAGTGTAAATTTTTCGGTATTTTTATATGTTATAGTACGAATTTACCTTACATAAAATTTTCTTCTGTTAAATTCAGAAATGAAAAATTTTACGCTATAATACACTATAAAAACTTATATAATTAATATTTTAAATATATCCAGGGCACAAAAAAAAACTTGAGAGTAAAAAAATCACATAAAATGGATTATTTTAAGAGTTTCAAACCTTAAAAGACTAATTAGTTTGGCAGTTCTTTATCACAATCTATTTTCTCAAGAATCGGTAAAGCAGAGTATCTACAAAATTTTGGTAATTTATTTCCCCGCACTTTTCTCAACTTCCCTGACCAGCTCGGGGCGTATTTTGAAATTATTTTACTACAGTGTTGAATTGCATTTTAGTAAGAAAAATATTATTTTTATTATCCTCGTCTCTTAAAAAAAAAAATGCTGTCTCACTCTTACGTAAAATACGGCGTTATACTAAATCTAGTTCGCACTAGAAAGTTTTAAATAATCGAAGGTTAATGTTTTTATTTTTTATGGACTAAGTTTAGTCATAGTACGAATTTAGCTTACATAAGATATTTTTTCTGTGAAATTTAGAAATGAAAACAATGTATTCTACGATACACAGTTACTTATATAATTAATATATAAAATATGCCTAGGGCACAAAGAACTTGAGATTTAAAAAAAATATATTCGACCACGTAGCTGAAACGATGACGTGTGTTGTATTGAGCGAATTTCCAAAATTAAGAATATACTTTTTAGGGTTTCAACCAAAAGGTCGTGTTGTAAAAATCAAAATGTACAGAATAATCTCCTATTTGTTTTACATAAAACCCCCAAAAATCTTCATTCTTGTACGAAAAAACTCAAAAAATTACTTCCGTTCAAAACAATGCTTTCGGTTGTTGGACTTTTTGGCTAACGAACTCGTCCGAAAACCAACGTGTACCAAATATGGACTAAATCGGACGTAAAATGCGGCCATTAGATTGCGAAAACATATTTATTATATATACAATTTGTAATGACACCCCAAAACGTGTTCTGGGGATAATAATCGATGCTCATTGACTACTCCCGTTCTTAAAAAAAACTTTCTTGTGTTACAGCAAGTTGGAACAAAGAAAGACTCCTTAGTTTTGTATCATCTGGGGTTCCATGACATGAAACAACTTTCAATTACTTTTTTGACAAGTTCTCTGACTTTGTGTTGCCATTGGTGCAAAGTTTTGTAAAATGACACCGTGCATTACGGAACAAAATAAACGGTATCAGGAAACTGACACATACTTTCTCCCTCATTATAGAAACTTAATAAAAAAATACTATTACCAATTTATTGTGATTCTTTTATTTTTAACAGTCATTTTCCCATAAAAATCCATAAAATAATGGAAAAATCAACTTTTCTCAAAAACGGCTCGAACGATTTTGATTAAAATTTTACAGTTTATAGTACTTTAGGTCCCTAATAAACTATAAAATTTTAATCAAAATCGTTGGAGCCGTTTTTGAGAAAAGTTAATTTTTCCGTTATTTTATGGGTTTTTATGGGAAAATTACCCTTAAAAATAAAAAATTCACAAAAATGAAAAAAAAGCCTGGAGATACCGTGGATTAGTACCTCCATACCAAATTTCATCAAAATCGAACGACTGGTTTAGGCTCTAGGTCTGATAACATCCACACAGACACACAGACACACATACAGACACACACACAGACATCACTCCGAAAACCACTTTTTTAGGTTCAGGGGGACCCAAAACGGATATTTCCACCAAAAACTCAAACTCGAAAATTTTGACGAATACAATACTTTCTCCATATACTATGGTATAGGGGGAGAAAGTAAAAAACATACGCAAACAGCGTATTTTATGTCCGCCTGCTGAATAAAGGGGGAAACGGCATCAACTTTGGACCAACTGTTCTTGAGATGTGAAAGTATACAGGCAGACATACATAGATACAAGCGAAAATAATCACCAGTTCTACTAATAGCGTTTTACCTCCTCCGCTATCCTCCAGTGATTTTTGCCATTAGGCTACCATATTTCCAAGCGCCTTCTATCCCTATTTTGCAAGACATTACAACCTCACTGAATTAAAATTATGTTGTCTCATTTCTATCCTTGTCGTTTCTGTTTTAAAACATAAACTATACGTTTAAAACAATAACTTCCGCACAAAAGAGTGGCTCCGAATATTTCAACCGAGAAAGACAATTAGATAGGTCCATTAGAGAAGGCGGACATGCGACAGAGAGGGAGAATAGTTTGCAGGCAAAACGCCAAGATTTAGTTGGCAAGAGTCGAGCGAAACTTAATGAAACTGCATTTATTCAAGAGGGTAAAAGTGTTCGGAATTAATAGACTTGTAAGGATGTGTGCCTGTACGCATGCGTGACTCGGACAATAATTGGACATTCGTCCGCGAAAAAAGGCGTTATTTAAATGTTTACGGATGGACCTTAATCTTGGTTTTATGGCTCGAGACACGAACAACTTCCATTGTATTAATATATACATGTAGATTATCTACGAAAAAGTGGCTTCTCCCACAAAAGGGATAATGTTATGACGATGTTATAGCTGTTGTAGCCGGATCGCTTACGCTAAGGATCTACTGAAGGGTAGCAAAATTTAATGAATATTATAAAAAATAGAACATATTTTGTAACAAAAATACGTGCCTTTACTCAGTCAATTAATTTAACAACTAAATTTAATTTTAAATAAGCAGTTTTTACTAATTGCAAGGTGTAAGTTAATTTTGTATCTTCAGTTTTTAGTGCTGATATTAAGCTATTAATTTAAGTGTTTTATGTGAGACATAATTAACAATTTCCATTATTTTAACTTCACAGTCATTCAGCAATGGTCCATAGACCGTCTGCTGGGTTGGCACTCTTAATTAATGAATTATCATGATCAGACATATACACATAAGAAATTTAAACACGAGTTCTAAAAAAAATTAAAAATTTACAAAGAATATTAATTTTGACTGTGTGCTCTTACCGAGGAAAAATAAAATTAACATTCAGATAATTCATGAAACTAAAAAAGAAATGCAAAATGAATAGGGTTTTCTTTCTCTAAACTAACCTAAAATAAAAAACTTCTGCAATAACCCTGGCTGGAAAAACTAAGCACTACACATGCATATCATTATTAACATACCCTTTAAGAGAAATCAGAAACATAATAGGTAATATTAGTTTGATCTTAAACCATTAACCCGCAAACTTCCTAAAAGTAAAAAAAAAAAATTTTATAAAAAACCAATATTTATAAAAAAAGCAATAAAATCTCAATTAACCTGAAACTGAAATAATTTCAGATCAATTTCCTCAAATCAATTTAGATAGTGTTAAATAATAAATATTAAGAGGATTACTTGTTCATTTACAGTGTTTAAATTTCCTGAGTACATTTAACTGAACGTACACCACAATCCCTATAATCAGCAGCCTCACTGAACCCTAAAATTCAAGTTTTAGATTTTACCAGAACCAAACTAGGCTCACTTGAATATAAAATAAAGCTTATTATAAATAACTTTCTATATTAAAATACAAAATTTTAGAATTAACCCATTTAGAAACTTAAAAATAGGCTTAAATACTCTTAAAAATAATACGTGTGGAATTGTTTAGTACTTTCTGATATAAGTACTTTATTAGTGTTTTTTTAAGTAGGCTACTTTTTCAGTATTTTTTAGACTTTAACATAGTTTTTTTTTCATCAAATTAGTTTTTTATTATTATGGGATCAATATAAAACAATTTACTATGACTTGTTTCCAAGTTCCCTGACTATTTTAAATTTCCCTGGCTTTCACTAACCTTAGGAACCTGTTATTATGTTTTTTATTAAATCAAATTCGACCAACACGAGGACTGTATCAAGGAGTAATATATAATATATTTGCAAGGATCCAAAACTCATCGACTCGCTTATTTCAAAATATCCGGAACCACAAGACTTAGTAACCTGATGTTTGGTAGTAAACCCTTCTTGGGAAGTACGTGCGCCCTAAGAAACGATGTTTATAGTGAAAAACAGAAAAAAGTAAGTGACATTATTTCTTCCATAACAAAGCACCTACAAATTTTAAAAAAAATCTGTATATGAGGACCTCTTATGTTCGCCGGTAGATAAGAGAATTTAAATCTGTGTAATCTCGAAAAAAATCAGCAAACGTAAAACATATTCACCAAATTTTCGGAACTTTAGTGCGTACAGACCTGAAATTTAGAAGGTATCAAGAGAGAAATTTTGCCAATTCCATGTCTAACCACGAAGATCACGTACACCCTGCAATATTGTAGAAACGATATTGTTATTACTAGGCTATTAAGAAATGTAGATAAAAAATATAGATCTAAAATTTGGTATGTGAGGCCTCTTTGGGTTTTGGGTGCTTAGCGAGAAAGAATTTTTGCCAGAACATTTCTGGCAGCTAAAATTGCGATAAAACAGTGAAATACACAACTTTATTTCCTCCAAACCGAAACATCTACTAACACTAAATCCGTTAAATACGTAGTTTTTAGAGTTAGGTCCTAGGGTAGGTAAATTTCTACAGTAGTTTTAGTAGTAGTGAAAATAGCAAAAATATTCGTATTCAGATAGTTTATTCATATTTATAAACTGATGCAAATGTGATATGAACGTTTCAGAAATTATTTATTATTATTCCCAATAATTCAGAAAAGGTTTAACGTAATATTATTTTGAAACCTCCAGTAAAACATCCTAGTGATAAAATATTTCACTACAAAGTCAAGCCTGGTGTTTTGACGTTTTAAGCTTCGAGCGTTTCGTAAATGCATCGTACTTCACTCGGCACATTGAGACAAGGATAGTGGGAGGGGGGAGAGGATAAACAAACAGTTTAAATAGGGTAATAGTTTTCTTAAATCCAGTAAGATCCCTGAAGCTATTACTCCAGTAGAATCGGTTTAATTAGTTCTCCTTTTTTGAGACAATTTTGTCAGTTAGTTTGGCATTAAAAGCTTTCCAATATACCCCGTTTAGCTACAGTGCTCATTTTCTCTAAAATGAGCATAATAAAGCTCAAATAAAACCATCTCAAACGTATTAGTCGTCAAAGTAGATTGTATAAATAGTACTCTCTTAAGATAGAAAATGCAGATGTTTTGTCGGTAATGTAGTAAACTCTAATAAACCTTTTTAGTAATCAGGTTAATTTCTTTTATAAAAGGAAATTATTGCTGTTTAGTATAGATTTGGTATCTTATAATCCCTTTTCCCTATTAATGCACGGTTGGAAGAATGTTCATGAAATTGTTTGAAGCGGGTTTACATAATATAATTTTTCTTTAAACGCTTGTTAAACATAAAACTGAAATTCGATGGGCTTACATTTTCTGTGTAACATTTATGAAATAAACGTACCAAATTTCATCTCTTCAAGCGAAGTAATTTGAGGGGTCGGTACCCCGTTTCCATACCTTAAACGCTAATGATAAAATACGAGGGATCTAATTTTACTTTCTCACTATACTATAAACTGATTTTTTGAGGGTTTTTTTTTGCCAAAAAGGGGATTGTTTTTCAAACATTTTCAAAACCTTTTTTCGTGCATCATACAGGCCTAATTTATATGTTTGGTGCAAATTTATTCAAAATCGATCGAATAGTCTTCTCTCTAGCTTTGTATACATGCATACAGACATTTTGTAAAAACCACTTTCTTCATTGCTATTTGTTTTTGTTTGCTTTTAGTTCTGAAAAAGCCACACACAAGTTGTTGCAAGTTGTTTGTGTTTTAGCTAAAAAAAGCTGTTGGTTGTGAAGAATAGTAAACTTATTCTAAATTTGCTAAGTTGGTTGCTATGGTAATGCATGTCACTATATAAGTAATTTTATGTTAAGAATTATTTTTATGTTTATCTACTTAGTGTTTTAAATATATATGTATGTAGTTGAAAAATATTGGCAATATTAAAAAATTAATTTCTGGAACCACAAAAACATATCTTTTCACACACCGAAATTTCTAATAATAAACAAACTAAATGTATTACGGCATTTTCAATTTTCTAAGATACCTATATAAGCACATTATTTTTGTAACACTACAATATTACTATTAGTAATATTAGTGTATTTGGATTAGATGTGTTTTCATTTTTAAAATATACTTTTAACATAGGTCATTGTGAATAACAAGGTATTTTCACCCATCCAAATACCGTAGTTGTAACTCTTTAATAAAGAAACCACGTGTGGGACGACCCTTCTAATCTGCCCGGGGTCATCCACCGAGTCCTAATTAAGTAGTTAGTCCAATAAATAATACTTCCTTACCGCGGTCCCTTTGATCGGTTAGGAAGACTCTGTTTGTGTGGCCCAATGTCAGCCTCGCTTGTAATGATGTATGGTCAACTGTTTATCAGCTGTTTAACAGGATTAATGTGGTTCTGATAATCGTGAAGGCTGTGATTACGGAAAATGACTTGTTACATCGGTTTTTTAATTCGGTCAGATAACGTTTTACCCGGGTTAATCGTGGGCACTCCGTTATGCACGCCTTTATTTAATTAGCTAATTTACATTAGGCTTGGCGTGAAATAGTCTTTAGTCTATAAAATTATACTAAAAGATAGCATAAATTAGAAGATAAGTGTGTGTGTGTGTGTAGGCCGACATAAGCTGGCTTTAATGATTAGATATTTTACTTGGAAATTCAAAGTAGACAAATTTATTTCAGAAAGTAGGGGTTTTTATTTATTTAAAACAACCTGTCGAACCTGGCTTTGCTCGCCACAAGCTTTTCAGGAAATTTGTAATTTTATTTTATTTATTTACAATATTCTTTAATCTATACTAATATTATAAAGAGGTAAAATTTGTTTGTATGTAGGGGGTAATTTCTCCAACTACTGAACCGATTGAAATAGTTTTACTAATAAAAAGTTTCAGTATGATTGAGTGACATATAGGCTATAATTCATTTTGATAAAAACATTTTTTATTTCAATATTTGTAAATTTAGTCGGAAAACAATTCTTAATTTATGCCTAGACTGATGAACCAACACATATTTCTTGAATGTATTTACGTTCATTGTCATTAGCAACCAATTTAATAAAATAACAGATAAACAAGCGTTCGCTCTTATTTCTATTAACAGCTGATTTCAAACTTTGAATCAATTATTTGTATTTCTAAGCTTTAGGTTAGGTTTTTATTAAAGTGTAGATCTGAGCCTTGCTGGTTCTTTCAACCTTCATTATAACTGCTGTTATAAAATATACGAAATAATTTGATTTGAACATTTTACATTATCTTAGCTTTTGGGTTATTATTAATCCTACACCTTTATTGTAAAGAAAACATAACATGATTATGTGTATAGAAGGTTCCAACGGGGTTGGAGTGCGGCGCACGCAAGGGGTCTTTAAAAAAAAGAATAAAATTCGCGTTCGTTACGAAAAGGATAGTTTAAATTGGTGTTTTAATTATGTTAAGGCAAACGAATTGTATACATCTTTTTAATATATTTGTGATGTATAGCCTATAGTTTAAGGATGAAATACGAATTCGTGTACGTTCGAAAATGAGACTTTAAATTATTTTAGGGTAAGTAGTTTACTTATTTTAATGCAAACGAATTTTATATTATAAACTTATTTAAAAGGTTTATGACGACATACAAATTCGTGTACGTTCGAAAATAAAAAAAATGTTTTTTAAATTTATATCTACAATAATATAAGTTTACATTAACAAAATGTACTATCTTTTTTATATGTTCATAATAACAGATTTTTCAATTAGTATTTCGATTATTTTGTTGGAGATTCGGTAACGCTATTACACCTATCAGGTCATCAAGATGACTAAATATTCAATGTTATCCTTATATATAATTCTGTAAGCGAAATTTTAGATTCAAAATTGTGGGAATTTGGTAATTCGGAGGATAATGGGAGAGGTATCGATTCAAGGAACGAGGGAAAAATATAAGATTTTTCTAAAATTAAAAACTAAAGGGTTTTTGAGGTCTCCGAAAATCGAAAAATCCCCATAAGAAATACATGAAAATTTAAAAACGCCTGCTTTGTTTACATTAAAACATTTGGTATTAAATAAATTAAAAACATAAAACAGCTGTTCTGTAAAATAATATAACAGTTAATGTAAATTATATCTATATATATAAAATTCAATGTATGTCCGTCTGTTTGTACGTTTGTCTGTTTGTACGTTTGTCTGTTTGTATGTTTGTCCTTTATGCGTTACCAAACCGTCCATCCGATTGATTTGAAATTTTGCATAGTAACACAGGTTAACCCTGGGAAGGTTTTAGGCCATTTACCGAAGTCCTAGGACATTAGGGCTACGCCCCAGTTGCCCTCAAAGTTTCAATGTTAATCTTATGGAAGGTCAATCTTAAGGAAGAAGAAGAAAGATTTCTTTTGATTTTATCAGGGGCACAAAAAACAGCTGTTCGTATGAAAAGCTTAAAACAGCTGATTTTGATCAACAGCTGATTTTGATCAACAACTGATTTGGATCAAAAACTGAATATAATTTTAGGTTAGGTAAATCAAGCAATAGCGAAGCATTGCCGGGTCCACTATTTTCTCCTATAAAAACTTTGTTTATATTCTTATAAACTTTGATTTTGTTTAAAATAATTAATTGTTACTTGACTATCGACAACCAGTGGAGTGTATTCATTAAATTTGCAGGAAAATATATTGATTTTTGCATTCTTTAAACAATATAGATGGCCACTCTCATTAGCATAAATACAAAAATGGATTTAATTCCCCGTTTTCATTAGTATAACTATCATGTTAAGACGTTAAGCAACCAAAAATGACGATTAAAGAATAACACATTTAATCTAAGACAAAACCTCCTTCTTGAAACCCCACTCAAACAACTGAGGTGCCAATGCTCTCTTAATATTCAGCATTGGAAAACAAGTTTTAGTAATTTACCTCACGATTAACTTTATATAATCAAAAAACATGATTACAAAAATATATACTTGAATCTAAAATGGATGTAAAATATTGTTAATATTATAAATGTCTTAAGAGGTATCAGAAATAATATGTATCGAAATTTAAAAATCAGTTCGGAAAATTATAAAAAATGGCCGTGGTTTTACAATATGGCTACCGACTTAAAAATTAGTAATGCAAATCCTTATCTATATATATATTAAAAGAATTTGGTCAAAACCTATTTCCAATCGCCCAGCCTCTCCTAATGGACCGATTTTGATGATTTTTGTTTTAAAATGTGTCTTATTACCTGTAGATATGTCATCAAGCATTTACCGAAGTCCTAGGACATTAGGGCTACGCCCCAGTGGCCCTCAAAGTTTCAATGTTAATCTTATGGAAGGTCAATCTTAAGGAAGAAGAAGAAATATTTCTTTTGATTTTATCAAGGACACAAAAACAGCTGTTCGTATGAAAAGCTTAAAACAGCTGATTTTGATCAACAACTGATTTGGATCAAATCAGTATCAAATGTAGTATTACCTTTTTGAGGTTACATTGACAAACTAAAAACAAACACAAACAAAAATCAACGAAAAATGCTAACTATATTTTAATTCAATTCAAACATTGGTTGTTACAAACCTATTATATATAAAACAGCTAATTTGGATCAAAAACTGAACATAATCATACACAGATATGTCAAGTCTTATATATTATCATCCGTTCAGCCGCTATTCACCCGAGAAGGAGCCCCGGTATACAATCCTTCAAATTTCCCATGTTAATCTTATGGAGATAATGTTTAATGAGTTTGAGTCAGCTGCCAAATAAAACAGCTAATTTATGCTCGGTCACCTATGTACAAACGAGCAAAAGATTAACGAGATTCTTTATCGAATTTTCCACCTGCGAGCGAAGCGAAGCAGCCATCTGAGGCCGAAGGCCGAGCCGGGGTTGGGACGCGGAGCGTCCAGGGGCAGAGCCCCTAGTTTTCATTATTATTAAATTTTACTAGTTTTTTTTACTTTCTCCATCCTATACGTAGTATGCAGAAAGTAGCCTATTGTTTTCGTAAACATTTTCGAATTTGAATTTTTAATGGAATTATCTGTTTTGGTGCTCCCTGAACCCCCAAAAAATGTTTAATGGAATTATCTGTGTTGGTGCTCCCTGAACCCCCAAAAAAGTGGATTTTTGGTGATGTCTGTCCGTGTGTCTGTTAGGATGTGTACAGAGCTGGAAATCATACCAACTCCGATTTTGATGAAATTTGGTATGTAGGCTAGGTGTAGTTCTGGAATATCTCCAGGCGTTTTTTTTTTCATTTTAAAATTTTTTAAGGGGTTTACCCCCCCAAAAATGGAAAAAACCGAGAAAAATAAAAATTTCTCAAAAACGGCTCTAACGATTTTGATCAAATTTGGCTTATTTGTAGCCCTTAATGTACCCTACCCAACAAACCGCATCTTTCTAAAAATTCTCGTTTAGGTAATAATAATAACAACTGATTTTTTGGGGTTTTTGGCCAAAAGGGGTTGTTTTTCAAAATTTGTCAAAACCTTTTTTCGTGCATCTATACAGGCCTAATTGACATGTTTGGTGCAAATTTGTCCAACTATGAAATCAATCTAATAGTTTAAATAATAATAATATAATATTGATGTGTGTTACATGCATCTAATATTTTCAATGGTAATATTTTCCTACTTTTGCAATTCTTAATAACCACCTCCTATGCCACTCTTGGGAAGGTATAAAGTTTCAACTGGGAGAAAGTATGTGGCAGTTATCTGGTACCGTTTATTTGTGTTTGTTATATATTTCCGCTTAGAAGTTAAAAGCGTTGGCCCTTTTGAGTCGATTTTCTGAAACTCAATTGTTGCTATAATTCGGAACAGTTTAGCAAGTGCACCGTCCAATACAGATTCAAACTACGTTTATAGTTGGCTGCCGAATTAACCAAGCAC
>JAGFPH010003199.1:135566-150328 GCA_018207615.1 Philaenus spumarius | reverse complement strand
TACAGTTGGGATCGATAAATTTGCAAGCCTGTGTTGGTTAGTCTTATCTGTTCTTATTCTTTTAGGGTAAATCATTCTCTAGCGCTGCGATAACAAATTCCCGTATCGACTTACATGATTTACACCACATCAACTTCATGGCTTTCTTTAGTTGTAAAACCAAAAATCTTCCGTATTTAATTTTAAAGCTGTCGTAAATAATTTGATTCCAGATTACGGGAGTTGGATCGTAACGAACTGTTTGAGAAAGCTAGGTTGGAAATCCTAGACGAAGTAGTAAATTTAAGCGAAGTTTCTGTGAAGCAGTGGGAGGACTTGTTGATGACAAAGATATGGGATAAAGTGTCTTTGCATGTTTTTGAGAATATTTACCTTCCAGCTGCTGATACTGAGGATTCAAGTGAGTATTGTCAATATCAAAAACAGTAATAAGATAATTACAGGGTCGCTTTTAAAATTAGCGTAAGTATAAATGAGCGCCTTTTTATAATGTAGTAAACCCGCAAATTTAACATGTGTTTTGAATATCCTAAGTAATTATTTAACCCTCAAAGTGGCAGACTGCAGTCTCTCGGGCGCAAATGCAACCTGCTCGAACCTTAGTGAGAATTTGCATAATCGATAATTTAATCCACTTAAAATCATCCAATCGTAATAAAACGGGCACCATTGGAAAGGAAATGAATTACACTTTAATTTTTGTATTTACAACTTTTTCGTAAAACGTATATTTACATACGTAATCATCGTTTTAAAATATGCATATCGGACTACAGCTATTTCCGCATGTGATTCTGCATACAATTGTACTGTTATTTCCCACTTCTTCAACGGGGTATTTCTATCGAGATTATAAAGCTACCATTGGATTCGTCAAGATTTTATCTTTCTAATGGTGCCTTCAAATCAGATGTCACTATTTTACAGGATTAATTCAAAAGATTTCTGTAAACCCTTGCGATTGGACAGTTTTCAACCAATGAAACAGCCCATTTGTCAACCGATATTGGGAAGGCACTGCCTTATGTTTTGACAGATTTCTTTTCACCATTTTGTAGAGAATAGTTTGATCTTTCTAGCGGATGGAAGTAAACTAGAAAAAACCAGTTTTTTGTTCGTCTAGACAGCAGTGGAATGTACATATCTGGTGAGAACGTCTGGCGCGTCCCTTTCCCACGTTATTCAAATGACCCGTGCTATCTCGCTGGCGAAGTTTCATTAGATTGATGTCATTTTGTTATTCAAATAAAGATAACTCAAACACTTTTGTGAACTAAGGAAAGACAAGTATACCGTTCTTTTCTTTGATTCGTCCTCTACACTTTGTTATAATAATATTTCTTTTTTGGGCAAAGCATATATTAGTAAATTAAGTTTCAATCTAGGCCCAGTTTTGTTAGCGTAGTGTATTTGGAACATAAAAACTGTGTTTTTCAAAATAAGAAATTTGAAATTGGTAAATGTTTTTATACAGTTCTATTTAGAACTAAATTACAAAACATTTTTACGCTTAACGAAAAAAATATAAAAAATGTTTACTACTTGTTATGTAGGCCTAAAGTTGAACTTTTTCCTTTCGTTACTGAACATTTTTTGTTTCTTGAGCTAATAACTTTTACAATTCCGAAAGAAACTAATTTTTAGTGGCATATTTGAATTCTTTGAAATTTCTTCTACAAAAAAGCTATTGAACATTTTTGGATTGGGGTTCATTTACTATTTTTGACGAATTTTTAATAATATGCTTGCAAAACGCTATAAACGGGCTTTTCAATTTTAGCTTTAACGATGCCAGTTCTAGGGTTAAGATATTCAGGGGGGAAATTTTAAACTTATGGGAATTTTGTTTGTCTGTCACAGTTGATTTCCTCTGCAATGGATAAAGGTATCACATTGAAATTTAATTTAATTTATTGCATTCTAACCTGCACACATTCTAATAGTCAATTTAATTATTTACTGTATACTTTTAGTATTTATATTTTGTGACAATATAATAGTTGTCTCAGTGGTTGTATGGGCATAAATGAAACTATTTAGACAAATTTCCAGCTCCCCCTCCTTTACTGTAGAGCCAATGGTTCTGGGCACGTGGGTTTGGTTCAACCTGTTACTATTCTAAAAACATCGTCATGAATTTCTGCTCACGTCTGGTTAGTCAATGACTCATGTCCTTTGTAACTGCTATTTTTTTTTGTGGTTAGTAGCGAAACGTCTGCGAGGAAAGAACTTATGGCCCTACAGTATCTTTGGGATTTTGTAATCCCACCGACTCGTGCCCGCTCACAGGCTTAGGCCCATGTGGGCATTTTCTGTTCCTTTCTGTAATATATTTGTGTAATTTATGTTTTGTTTAAGGAAATAAATTGATAAGTTATTTTGTTTAAATTGTGTTTCTGGTTCTAGAAATGTTCAACACTAAGGTAGACATCAAGTTACGTCAGTGGGCATCTGCACAGTTACCGCAGAAGTCGGTAGAAGCAGGCTGGGAAGCTCTACAATATGAACTGAGTCAGTTCATTGAACGGGGAAAACTCAATAAAAACCACGATGATTTGTTTGATAATTTGAAGAATGCCGTCGTGGAAGATGTGATTTCGAGGCATCATTGGGAAGAAAAGGTGAGCAGGTAACCCTTGTTTTGTTGGTTTTCTATTAACTATTATTAAGAATCTATCAAATTGAATAGTTGCAGGGGAATTCATGTAATAATACAATGAAATGTTAATTTTATATTTTTTAGGGGAAAATAAAAATCAGTGTAAAATGCAAGAATACTTATTAGGCAATAAAAACATCGATTTTTAGATGAATAAAAATGTCTTTAACATATTATATTATTTTAATGTTGTCTGTATTTGATAATAATAAGTACAACCTTTAATTGCTAAATTCAAAAATATAAACGGTTCCAGAAACGGGCACATACTTTCTCACATATTTAAATTATTAAACAGATTCACTGTGACTTCATAATTGTATTAAAGAAGGAGAGGGATACAGTAAAGTTGGAGAGTAACTAATAAATATTATTATTATTAGCTAAAGAGAAAACTATTAGATCGATTTCAAACAAATTTGCACCAAACATGTCAAAATCGTTACAGCTGTTTTTTTATAAAGCCTCTTTCCCCGAAGTTTGGCACTTTACTTATGGGAGACCCTGTATAAAAACATATATAATGCAAGGATGTTGGCTGAGTTCTAACTCAAACTCGGATTTAATAAATAAATCAGATGAAGTCAGCTTGTAGTTATAAATGAGTTATTTAATGTAGAAAGTAGAAGAAGAATAAAAGTTATTTCATTTGAGCAGTGTCTGTAAAATTTATTTAATGACTGATGGTCTTAAGCTAGGGATACTGTTGAAGATTTCAATTAGTTGTTGTGTTCGCCATCTAAGTCTTGCATGTTTTGGGCATGCGATTTAAATGGAATGAAATGAGTGCAGAAATAAAAGTAAATGTTTTGTTTTAGGCCAATGATGTGCTCAGAGTGATACAGCTGAACACATTGGAAGATCGCAGCGTAAATGAGAAACATCAGTGGGATTCTGCCGTCAAGTTCCTCGAAACTAGCGTCAAAGAAAAGCTTAAGGTAATAAAAAGCTATAAGAAATAGAGTTCTTATAAATATGCAAATGTTTCATTTTTATAACATTGTATTCTCTTCATAACTTATACTCAAAATGGACACAACTTTGAGGAGCACTGTAAAATATCTCATTCGTTACTACAATTTATGCAGACGATTTACATAGACTTTTGTAACACCGGAGGAAAGAATCTGTGATGAACCAATTGTGTATACGAGGCTTAATAATTTTGTAATGATACGTTCATTGGAAAACTCTTGTAAAAAGTACTTGGTTTCATCCGTTTTGGGAGCAAATGATGCATCATTGTCTTAAAATCAGTCTGTTTTACCTCAGCTAAAGTTTAATTTCTGAATATTATTATCCCCTATTATATTAAAATATAAATATTATACTAACATATTACTTATCTCTTTTTGCGATATTCTCTTACCTTGTTTCTAATGCAGTTTCTATCCGCTCAAAAACACAAGTCACAAACATATAAATAAACTACAAAATAAACACATTTCACCACGTGCAGACGTCGATAATAGTTGTTCAAAACATGTAAATATAAATACAAAACGCCAGGACGTAGAAGTCTGAAGAGCGAATCAACATCTCGAATCACTTAAAATTACTGGTGTCCTGGTTCTCGAGTTATAAACTAACAGACAGAGTACCATTGCGTAGGGAGAGGTGCTTATCATTCTTTCCATTTTATGTAATTGTTTGTACATCTTGTTTACAGGCTACAGAACTAGTGTTAAATAACTTGACTGGACCAAGTACAAAAGACCGTTGGCTGTATTGGAAATATTCAACCGAAGATCAGAACAACAGAAATGCAGTCAAGAATGAACTTGAGAAGATTTTGTATGCAGATTATGTAAGGACATTTTATTTGCAGTAATGAAGTAGACTAGTATTTTGGGTTAAATTAAATTTGAATGCTTTCTTTTTTTTAATTAATTTGCAGTGCATATAAAATTAGTAGATCTACACGAAAACCTCGTTTATCCAGTTTTGATGGGACCAGTACCGTTACAGATAAACGAAATTCTGGATAAACCAAATATCATTTGGTTTAATCATTTAATTTTAAGTCTATGCCTAACCTAAAATTATTGTGTGTATGTTGCCGTTAAGACAGGTAAAATAAATCATTCACGGAATAATTTTAGGTTAGGCCTAGACAGATGAACCAACATTTTATGTTTATTGAATGTATTTACAATGAATGGACATTTTACTGTGTTTACCATCTTAGCTTTGATCTTATAATTAATTCTACACCTTTATTATAGTAGCATTAAACATATGGAAACAGTAAATCTATATATATAAAATTCAATGTATGTCCGTCTGTTTGTACGTTTGTCTGTTTGTATGTTTGTCCTTTATGCGTTACCAAACCGTCCATCCGATTGCTTTCAAATTTTGCATAGTAACACAGGATAACCCTGGGAAGGTTTTAGGCCATTTACCGAAGTCCTAGGACATTAGGGCTACGCCCCAGTGGCTCTCAAAGTTTCAATGTTAATCTTATAGAAGGTCAATCTTAAGGAAGAAGAAGAAAGATTTCTTTTGATTTTATCAGGGGCACAAAAAACAGCTGTTCGTATGAAAAGCTTAAAACAGCTGATTTTGATCAACAACTGATTTGGATCAAAAACTGAATATAATTTTAGGTTAGGCCTACAATGAACTAAAACACCAATTATTGGGCTAATTATTTAAGATATATAAAAGCCAAATACCACTCACTGACTGAACACTTAAAAAGAATACAATTACGTTAAAAAGACTGAAAATACCAACCACCACAGGCAATGCCGTACGGGTCAGCTAGTATTTGTATAAAAAAACAATCTAATAATAAACGGCAGTTGAAAGATTAAAATTATGTGTGTATGTTGCCGTTAAGGCTGGTAAAAGAATTGAAGAAAAGGCGTGATAAAGTTGGTTCCTGACGGGGGTCCCACGACCAAAAACATAAATTTTTTTAAAGAAATGGTAATGTTCTTCGACTTCACTGTCTGACATTTTAATTCTGAACACAATTAAGTCACTGCACTCAGCAACAATATTGTTTACTCTTACTCAATTCAACACTGATCTTACGACAATATAACAGAAGTAAACAAACTAGTAACACTGCTGCTGATTTATGGACGCATATGACTCACAGTGACGACGTGAGTAATACAGTCAGGTTTGCCCACAGCTGTGCCTTGCCGTACACTCAGTGCCGCCAAACTGACACCCTGCACAGGATCTGCCACGACTAGCGTTGTATCGTTGCTGAGGACCATTGCAGATAAACCTGAGTTCTGGATACGATTACCGGATAAACGAGATTTTAGTGTATTAAATGCTAAGATAATCGCTCAAACTCATCAAACGGAATTACAGTACAACCAGTCAAAACTGACTTAATGCAGCCCCGGGAGATTCTGATAAGAAAATCCAGTTTTTAAATACTGTCATAAATCGTAGGACGCATCAATACTAAGGCCTGGGTTACATTCGTCGAGTAGAAGAGCGAGCTAATGGCCAAGTTAGAACTAGACCAATGTAGACAGAACAGCGAGTCACGTGATGGATGTGTCGGTTCCTAGACCCAGTTGGCGGGCAAGTCAAGTGGTTTCACCAGACAGACAGCTGCTGGCCCACTCTCCTTCCCTGCCACGTTACTCACCCTGTGTAACCGTTCAGTCGAGTGGAAATGTGGCTAATAATTGTGCCATTTCGTCATACCTACTGTCATACTTTTCTATGCTGTATGTGAATGAACATTTCTAAAAAGCAGCGAGTATCTGCGAGTACAAACTGGATCCGAATACTCGGCCGAGTCAGCTTGCCCTTCTGCTCGACCAATGTAACCCAGCCATAAGCGATAAAATAAGCCTAACACAGGTTTGCAGCTTTTTTTCTGTTAGTAATTTGTTCTTCCTACATTTAAATCTCTTATAAAATGTTAGTTAACTATTTTTGTAATTAATATCTGTGTACTGTATTAAATAAAATATTTTACTTGTTGATAAATAGAAATCTTGGGTTGATCTTTTTTTCGGATGGAGGGGAGAATACATTAGGCACCATCAGAGAGCACGTGTCCCTTGGTGTGTGGGACTCCCTCTTCATCCGGTATACCCACTAAACTGTAACCTCCATTCCCTGAACAGGCAGTACCTCCACTCTGGGACTGCTATTAGAATTACTTCAGAGTGGTGCCTTTAATAACCATAACAGGCTTCTTAATTTCCTTACTGCCTGGAGAGAGTTCTTTAGCCTGGCTTCTGTAATCTTTTGCCGTAGAATGCGTTCGGTATTATAGTGCTGAACCTGGTTCCAACAGTCCCCGCTTATTAGCAAAATGTTTGCTCAACATCGTCTAACACGGAATCGCCATTTGGGCACACTGAGCTTTCCAATTTTTCTATTTTTGCTAAGTACGCGTGGAAGCAACCAGTCCAGTCAGCAGCAAAAATTCACCTTTCCATGTGGTCAGTTTACCCTTTTGGAAGTTTTGTTAACTAAGCCAGCAGTCCATGTTACTCTGATCGCTTGTTGCCATCTTTCCTGCCGGAATCTGAGCGTTTGCTCTTGAGCTTTCTCCTTAATATTGGCTTCATCCTTTCTCTGGAATATATATCCTTTCCATTGTCATCAAGTCGATATGGGTTAGTAAATTGTAGGATTCATATACCAAGATCTAAAATTGTCTTTTAGATAAGTAGACCTACTTATAAAAAACAACTCTCTGCTCTCCAGTTGTGGATGTTTTCATTTGTCTTATTAAGTTAATTACACGAAAATTATTCCTGTTTGGCATTGAGTAGGTCCACTCCCTGTCATGACAACTGTCATATGAAATTGTTTTAAATGATTGTACGCCATGGAGGAACATAAATAAAAGAGTTTACAAAATTATTTTAGTATAATACCTCTACACAGTTACTTTGAGGAGAGAATGTAACCATTTATTTTACAATTAATAAAACCGAAACTTGTCAAAAACAATATACTGGGTGATTGAGAACTATAAGGCAATTTCTTATAACTAAAATAAGAAAAAAAAACATATAAACAGAGCCCCTAAAATGCTTCATTTCCCAGATATCCACCATTTTAATGTTTGACTGATTGAGTTCAAACTTGGCATGGTGTTTACCCTAACAATGATTTATCTAAAAAAAAAATAAGCGATTATATTCAATCAAAAAATCATGCGCGTTAAAAATGGTAGCCGTTTGCAAATTTCAAACCTAAATTACTGAAAAACCGTACATTTTTTTTACAAAAAGTGTCAAGACACCTTTTTTTTGCCCTTTTGATTCAGATGATCTCACCGTCAAAACAATCGGATGAAGGATAATAGTTAAGTTATGTGTAATAATTGGTTTGTTCAACCCGGCATTTTTTACCAACACATAATACCATATTATAATATTGTAACATCAATATTGTACGTATATTATGCTACTACTATCTTTAACTAATGTGTAAACATTTTGTTTTTCAGAAACATAACAATGCTTTAACGATAGATGAATTGACAACAATACGCAACAACTTACTGAGGAATAATATTAATGTAGATAACGAATTCATTAAGGACACCTGGCATCCTGTATATAGGAGGCATTTCCTTAAGCAAAGTCTTGCTCGAGCTTACGATTGTCGGAAAGGATTTTTCCTTTATCGTGAAGGACTTGAAACTGAGGTTAGTTTTTATTTGAACATTGGTTTTTTTTATCTGTTAACATAATGTTGTATTATATATTTGTTAACAATTTGACGTCATCCACTTAGTATGTATTATACAGGATGTCCCTGAACTCTCTAGTCCCCTTTTGTGGATTTGTTCCTGGGATCGAGACGAACATATTTCACAATATAATGGGTTTACAGTGCTTACTTTTTCACTTGTCAGTCTGTATGTGTTTTTTACAAAATAATTGACCGATTGAGTTTAAACTTGACATAAAGTTATACCTAACAACCATTTTAAGTAAAATAAACGATTATATCAAATCATGCGTTTCAAAATGACGACTGTTTGAAAATTTCAAACCTAAATTACCAAAAAAAATCGTACATTTCATCAAAAATTTTCAAGACACCTTTTTTTGTTGCCCCCTATCGGATGGTTAACTATCAAAACAATTGGATGAAGGATAATAGTTAAGTTAAAGAAAATAACAGCATATTATGTACATACAATATTATAATGTATTGCATACTTTTTCCGCGGGAAATTTCTTTGTTTGATCTCATTTTGTGATTCAAGTAAAGCTGAGTCAAATACTTTTATGAAATAATAATTTACAAGTATACAGTTCAAATCTTTGATTTATGCTCTACACTTTCTTATAATAATATTTCATTTTTGGGCAAAGGAGATATTCCTAAATTACTATTTCAACTAGGCCTAGTTTTGTTAGCAGTCTTGTAGTAGGAACATAAAACTGGTGTTTTCAAAATAAGAAATTTTAAATTGATAAATATTTTTATACAGTTCTATTTAGAACTAAATTACGAAACTTTTTTACATTTATGAAAAAATGAAAAAAAATATTTACTACTTTTTATGTAGGCCTAAAGTTGAACTTTTTACTTTTCTTGCTGAACATGCTTGTCTCTTGAGCTAATAACTTTGTAAATTTTACATCAATCATTTTTTTACTGGCATATTTGAATTCTTTGAACCTTTCTCTACAAAAAAACTTTGGAACACTTTTAGATTGGTTTATAATTACTACATTTGGCGAATTTTTTAAAATATGGTTGCATACGCACAGAAATGGCTTGGTGTTGCAAAAAAAATTAGCATGGACAGTTGTAGGGTTAATGTTTATTATTAGTGGAGAATTTTGATATTTTAATTTAAATGATTGGATGTTGATTTTTACTAAATTGTTTATTTAAATAAACTAACATAATAATTTGTTTGCCTAAAGTTCATTTTTATACATCTATGTATTCTGGTTTTATTTTGATTCAAGTCATATATACAATTTGCAGGTTGAATGCTGTGATGTTGTTTTGTTCTGGAGAATCCAACAGATGTTGAAAGTTACTTCAAATGCTCTCAGACAGCAGGTTATGAATAGGGAAGGTTAGTATTCTCTGGTCTTGACATAGCTAACTCAAGTGTGTACAATGTTTTCCATTGCATTTGTTATACTAAATTTGATTTATTAATTTTATGGGTCGTTAAAATGAGCATTTTCCATTTAAACTAAATCATACAAAGTTGTTTTTATTTAAAAACTGCCTATCAAAGAAATTAAACATCACAAGGAACAATCTACCTAAATATATTTTTCAGTTAAGGTTATCAAATATTTTTCCTGGCAGATGACAGCTATTGCTATAAGTTCATATGTTTTTGTATTGACAATAAAGAACACCAAACAAAAGCTTATTAAATTAAACATCTGATGTTATTTTAGTGTGTAGTTTGTTTGTTAACATTAGGACACAAAATTGTGAATTGTAATAAAGTTTCAGCAAGATTAAATTTAAGACGCTTTATTGGAAGTTCTATTTTTCAATCAAAGACTTCCGAAATCTTGATGAACAAAAACCGTTTACTTTTAGCAAGCTTTGATGAAGCAACTTTTCATCTGTGTGCAAATTTTCAGCTTGAAGTGTGCCAATCTGTGATAAATCTTGCAACACGTTTGTAGACAGTTAGTCTGGCAGTAGACTCATTTAAAAAAGAGGTCATTCTTGCCTTTTTCGTCATGTGTTAGTTGTAGTATAGTAATTTAGTGCGGGACCAGCAGAGATAGAGTTGATTAAATAAACGCCTACTACTGGTTCACCGCCTTCTTTAAATAACCTTCTCGCCACCAACCGTCTTGACAACTCCCGTAGGCTCGCGCTAGAGCCAAAGGCACACCCAACAAAGGAAGACGCCATCGCTGGAGGAGCCAGACGCATGTGTGGGGGACTGGTAACGAAGGCCCAGTATTGTTACTGCTGAAAAATGCCAAACCGTTTTAAGCCATTTGGTACCGTTTTAAAAAAGCTGCATAAAAGTCCTGATTTTCCACATAATTTGGAAAAAAAAATTTTAAATATTGCTTAGAACTAAATTTTCTACAATTATATTTTACAGAATTGCATTTTATTTAATTGTAAAATACTTTAAAAATATATGTATGTAATTCTATTAACCAATATTTTCCAAACATTTTTTAAATTTGTCATGATTAATCTCCGTTGAAAAAAATTCTTTGCACATAGCAATTGATATCACAAGAAAAAGTAACTAAATGTTGACAAGCACACTAAATTTTAGGGTTTCATACTAAAAATACACTTGGAAACACTATTTTGTGCATAGAATAGTCCTGACCAACCAAGCTGATTCGCAAATGTCAAAGCCATCTGTATCTTCGCTACAGCCAATTGAATACTATATAAAACTATATTTTCCTGTAATCTATGTTTCTTTAAGAATATTTTGGTGTAATATTAATTAAATTGGACAAAAAATAAAAGTGTAGTAATTTTATTTACTCGAGACATCGTATATTCGAGACATATACGGGACGTTAGCATTTTTCGACAGTACCCAATACGTCCATATATTTGTATGTTTTTTGTAGAACATCCAGTATATCCTACCACCGCGAGTGTATTCATAATCTATCATTAGTATTTACTTGTCAAAAATTAGGCAAATAGTTTTTTTACCAGTTCTCTTTCAAAATTTGACAATGATTCGAGTCTAAAGAATAAGAGGGCTCTGCTTCGTTCCGCCCAGTTATTAGCGAATTTCCTTAGGAAAAATGAGCTATTGCAGTGGCCTTTATGGTAAGACCCAAGGTCGGGAGTAGCAAATTAGCACCGATATGGTCCCCAGAACACGTTTTGGGGTGTCATTAAAAATCATATGTATATATGTGTTCGCACTGTAGCGGCCGCATTTTAAGTCCGATTTGGTTCAAATTTGGTACACATGTTGGGTGTCTACGTCGCTCGGACGAGTTCGTTAGCCAAAATAATGCAACAACCGGAAGCACGTTTTTTTGACCGGAAGTAACTATTTTTTGAGATTTTTCCTACGAGAATAAATTTGTTTTAGAGTTTTTTCTACAAATATAAATGTAGAATGTTATTCTGCACATATTTTTTTTACGCGACCTTATAGCTCGCTTGGTTCCCCCAAAATCGATCAAAACTAAAATACCATACAAGTACCCGGTTCAAAGCCATGTGGCAGATTCTACAGTGGGGTTGGCGTGCGAAGCACGCAATGCTTTGTGTATTGAAGATACTCCCAATATTCGGAATGGCGTGCGAACCATTTTGCAGCTATTCAGCACCGTCGTGAACAGACCTATTTCTCAAATTGTTGGTTGAAACCCTAAAACATGGGCCTATAAACTTAATTTTGGAAATTTGCTCAACTCACGTCAGCGGTTCAGCTGCGTGGTCGAATTATTTAATATTTATAGTGATTACTGTTTGTGTGTGTGTCGTTTAGTATCATCTGTTGTAAACTCGTGTTCAGATTGTCAATACAAACTGATTAAATTATTTTATTTTTTTCAGCACAAAGATTAGATAAAGAAATTAAAGAAGTTTTGGAAGAATACAGTCATGACTCTGAAAAGAAGGAAAAACTGTTGACCGGTCGCCGAGTTACTCTAGCTGAAGAACTGAGTAAGTGTAAATTTCTTAAAAATTATGAACTTTGTTGGTTAAACATTGCATTTAGCACCCTTAGTACTATCTGCTGGTAATAGTTCAACTAGGCTTGTGTTTATTATTTTACAGTATATTTGCGATAATCCACAACAAGGTATTCATACTTTTATTGCCAATGGTACAAGGTTAGAAGGGACAGTTTTGTTTTCTTTCTGTTCAATCTAACAAAAAAGTTTTTATTATAAATTCACTTATTGAGAAATCCTCTCAAGCTATGAATTCTGTATCGAAATCAATTCAATTAACTTACATTTATTTGTAAGTTAACAGAATTGATTTTGGCTAAGTTTTTAACTTCCCGCTAAGAAAATTGAAAATTTTCTAAAATCGGGAAGTTATTGGTTTCACCCCGTTTTTCGAAAATCGAGTATTCATCAGATATCGACGTTTTGAGGTCCTAGGAATCTTCCCTGACCACTCCCGAGAGGGTGTCACCCTGTCTGTATGTATGTGTGTGTGTGTGTGTGTATGTAAGTATGTGACCCGCTTATAACTTTTGAACGGCTTAACCGATTGGATCCTACCAAACGGCGTTCTAAAGAGTTCCATCAAACTTAGATTTCCTGAAAATTTCAACTAATTCGGACCGGTAGGTTCTGAGAAATTTCGAAAAACTAAGAAATAAAAAACTTTCAAATCAGGTTTTTTTGGAATAACTTTTAAACGGCTTTACCGATCAATTCCAAAATCTAATCAGCTTTTAACCTTGAAAAGCGACGTCGATCGCTACCAGTCCAATCAAAATCGGTTAATTCGTTCGTGAGATATCGTGAACGAAAGAAAATAAAAAAAAGTGTTTTTCCTCAATTTCTCCGAAATTTTTCACCAGAAAAATTTTTGTTGTTGATTCTTTCAATGGACTCAAAAAACTGCATCGATTGCCGCAAATCGCATAAAAATCGGTTGATTCATTCAAAAGTTATGGCAGTTCAAAATTTCCAAAAATAGTGTTTGTTGTAATTAAACTTAGCGGGAAGTTACATGGATGGCCTTAAGGGTTAACCGTTTTCCAAATTTTTTTTTTAATTTGCCTTGGATAATACGAAAACTCAAATAACCGAGGTTGTACTGTAATAATAAGGAATAAAACTATAAAAAACTTTATTCGATTACCTTTTCCACCATTTTTAAAAAACAATTAAGAGCACAATATTATAAGATATATTATAGTTTATATTAATTTTTATAAACATTCATATGTTTCAGAACGAGTTAAAAGGATTCAGGAGAAATTAGAAGAATTTATTCATGCGCTTAACAAAGAAAAATAATACCCCTTTGTCCACGTCTATGAGTTTCTGCTAAGAGTACCTTATTTTATTGTTGGAAACAATAGTCGGCATAATTATTGGGGAACGTCAGCTGATAATGAAGAACATACGTTGAGAACTGTGGAATCCATTTTTAGAACAATTTCTACAGCCTAAAAACTACTTAAAAATCGAATCATTTGTAGTCAATAAATTACATTAATTTATAAAAAAGTGAATAGTTGTTGATATTTAAAATGCAGTTAAATAATAAAAACTATATAAATTAAACATTTTATTTCTATCCAAATTTTCTAAATCGACCGAAGTAATAAAAATATTAATATTTTCAAGAAAACAAAAGTTGTTTTTATAGTTGCTCGGGATTACCCACTTAAAAATAAAACAATGTAGAAATATTTATCATTTTTAATTTAAATTATTGTATAGATTTATAGAGTTTCATTTTCATAAGTGTACGTAGTTAGAAGACATTTGCTAAGGCCACAATATTTTGTTAAACACATTTTCCTCCTAATTTTTCCAGTTAATCTTATATTGTAAATATTTATACTACCACTTTGATATTTTATTCAAGAGTTAACGGTGTGTAAGATCGCAAACATTTTAAGTTTTAACGAGAAAAAACTCATTATTGTCTCGATCGCATCGACAAGAATAGGTTTCATTTGTTGATACGTTTTGAAAGTCTCAATTTTTTACGTAAAAGCCATTAGATGATGTATAAAATGGTATAGATATGTACAACTATATTTATATGTACGAACTTATATAATGCGTTTGTAGTGTACAAGTTTTATTATTAAAAAAAGTCAACCAATAAATTACATACAACATATAACATACTAAGGGAAACCTGTGCGTGCTCCGCACGCCATTCCCGTTGGAACCTTCTACACACAAAGTCATGTTTTTTATTCTTTATAATAAAGGTGTAGGATTAATAATAACCCCAAAGCTAAGATGTTAAATGTTCAAATCCAGGGGTGCAGAAAATGTTTTAGCACACAAAATTTCCCCAGAACACACTTTTTTTCACTAAAAGTTTCCCCAAAATTGATCGCTATTCGCTACAGATGCGCCAGACATTAACCCAGTTTGTTTATCTATTTCAACGTGATCATGACGCGATACGAATTTTAAATGTCAAAAATCGGTTTTCCCGTACCCAAAAACATATAAAA
>JAGFPH010003199.1:97449-119014 GCA_018207615.1 Philaenus spumarius | reverse complement strand
GGTATGTAGCTTCCTTAGGGCCCTAGGTGCTCGCTAAGAAAGGTTTTAAAAAAATTCGAAATTTTAGGAGGGAGGGGGTTAAAGTTACTAAAAATCCCCATAAGAAATACATAGTGTAATATATTTATTGATATATTTTTTTTTGTTAATATAGGCCTACATTTAACTCGGATTTGTCTGATCGGGCAGCTAGTTCTAAGTAATGCTCTTCCAGCTAATGTGAAGAGGCATGGTCTCTGTCAAGGTTCTAATGGATTATAACTTGGCTCTTTAGGCTTAACACTTAACATTTGGGTTGACAAACTCAAGATTATTTCCTAAGTCTGTAAAAAATTTATTATTTGTAAACGTTTAAATTCCAACTTTTAAAATCAGGGCTAAGTATGATTTCCTTTTAAGCGCAGCTGCTGTAAATGTCATCTTTATTCATGAAAAATTTTATAAAACTTTCTTTGATGTTCCCCCCACAACAGGCATTTCTTTTGGGGTACCTACCTACCTACTGTGCCTCCGGGCTTTAGTTGACAGTACAGGCCATATGAACGGTTGCGGGGCTACTTACCGTCCTAACAACATGCGAACTGTGGCTGTCGCCACGATGCTACTGCATGTCGACAAAGGCGTTATCGTTACTCACAGATGCATTAAAAAGGATATTCAACAAGTTACCACCTAGTCTGCAACTTATATTCAGTATTGTGAACAGTAATAAAAAATGATTTAAGAAGTAATAAATGTCGATAAAATACAATTATGGCTGTGTAATAAATAAAACAAAAAGGAATGTAGTCTTCAGTATGTTATAAGATTGTTTAGCAATAACCATAAACAAACAAAGAAAACCAAGACTACAAATAATATTATTTTTGTTATGTTGTGACAACAGAAATAACCCAATGCTCTGCCCTTTCCTGTAAACTGATAAGGAATCCCATTTCATTGTTCAGTGTTAGTTTGTTCTCGGCTGGTTTAGGGTGTGTTTGTGAAACCACATTGCATATATTGGTACATTAGTGTAACAAATATGAAACTGTTAAACATTGCGTTTAAATTTATATAAAGCCGAGCAGAAACACTGCGATGGCACCGCGCCACTGACAAATACACAATGATAACTCTTGACTTCTGCGGCTCCTACTGCCTAAACTAAGCAGCCCAAGTAAAAAAATCTAATTACACAAATTAAATTTGTCTATTTTTGTACAACTTTCCCGCTTGGAAAAGTTGCCTGACCAAAAATTAAAAAAAATCCTTATGTCCTTCTCAGTTGCGTTTCAGTTATAAAATCCTATACAAAATATATAACAAATCTGTATACATTTCTTGGTGTCACATGAGGAAAGACAGTTTTATTGGCTTTAATTTGATACCATTAGTGAATTCAGCAGTGCAGGTAGTACGGAAACTTCACATGAAATGCATTAGCATAGACTTTCCCGTACTGCCAACTAAAGTCCGGACGCACAGTAATTTTGTTTTTATTTGATATTTAATCGGTACCTATTTCAGCTATTATTTTTGTGAACATTTTAAACCACTTTTAGTTTTTTAGACGTGAAATAAGATAAAATAAATATGTAAATCTTAAAAACATATTTTGCATTCTTTCAGTTTAACACAAATTCAGCCGCTGTTTGTGTCGATTCCTTGGCATTTGAAGGGATGTTATGACGTTACCAAGTTACAACCATTAATGGCAGCAACAACTATGCAATCACATGGAGTAGAAGCTCTTCTTAACTTGGCTGCTACAGGGCTCACAGAAGAAAATGTGTTTGAAATATTAGCAAAGGCTAAATCATCAGGGATAAAAAATATATTTGCTCTGAGAGGAGGTAAATGAAAGCAGTATTATTATATTCACATTTTATTATATATGATCACAACATTTAATTAAGAATTATTAACTTGTAAACCCTAGGTACAACTTTTTAGACGCCAGGAGAAGTTACATAAATGAGGGAGTGGGAGGGATAATAATTTATATCTGTAGGCTCTACATGTTTCTAAAAAATTTAAGGTTAATTTCAATCAAGTGGCCTAGTAAACTTAATGATCAACAAAGTTACCGAAAAATAAACTACACATTGAACTCCTTAAAGTGAATTGAACTTGAAACAATAACAACTCTAAAATAAAGAAGATCTAAGTTAGGTCAAACCAATATTTAAAGACAGTATATAATTTCTTCTAGCTGTTGCCATATTCTCCTTCACATGGGTAGATAGGGATCGGAAAAAGTAGGTAAGCCTACATTTAAAATAAATTTCTTTTGTACTGGATTTTTGATTCAAAGTTGAAAATCTACTATTCGTGTCTCACTTTTAAAACACTAAATATTTTTAATAACAATAAATCAAATAAATTACCAAACTGCACAAAGTTTATACTGTTAGATTCCTTAGTTCATGCAGATAAATAATATATACATTTTATTCTAATCACACGAATTTGGTCAGACGCTAAAACGTGTAAACGATAGGGCGCACAATGCTGAAATCCACTGAACGGCCGTGATTGACTACCAAGGGGAGGGGGTAGAGACCGTTTTCTTGAACACAGCCCGAGCGTTCCAGGTGTATTATTAGAGATCCATGTTAAATATGGAAGGATAGACATAAGTATATAAGACCTCCCTCCCCTGTAAAATAAAGCTCGACAGAAGAGTCCCATGGTGGAGAAACGACACCCAAAGAGATTAGGATTTAGTGGGTAAATTAGACGAACAAGGAGTCCCATACACTGTAGACTAGTTTCCAGATAGTCCCTAATGTATTTCACTTGAAAAAAAATATTTGAAATATTTAAACTTTCAGATAGAACAGAAGATTCGCCACCGAGTGACTTTCAACATGCTTGCGATCTGGTCAGATTTATTCGCAAACATTTTGCAGAAGAGTTCACAATTTGTGTTGCCGGCTATCCCAATGGTCACCCTGAATGTGAATCTTATTTGGATGATTTAAAATATCTTAAAGAAAAGGTAAATTTACTATCAAAATACATTTTTTGAGTCTTTGTTTTAAAAATATGAGCGAAACATAATAATTAGCCATACAAAGATTGGCAGAAAGACAAAATTTCTAATCCAACTGTTTAATCAAAAGAAGGAGAAGGTTGTGGGCACCGGTGGTACACATCCCTTTACTAAATGACATCGTGTACCACCGGTGGCGCATCATACCCTCTTTCAAAGTACGTAGTGCGCCACCGGTGGTACATTTGCTGACCCTTATCTTATAAGTCTTCAAACAAAAACGATTATATTTGAAGGTCTGAATATTTGTGTATGCCATCATTAGATGTCCAGCTATAAGTGTACCATCGGTGGTACATGATCCGCCCATTTTTAGGTTCATAAAAAATAAGATTTATTGCAGTATAAATATTTATAAAAGAATGTATAGATAATCATTGTAAAAAGTGAAAAATAAAACTTAAAAAATAAAATAAAGTTGCTACTTCGCAATAAAACAACTGCAAACTAAAAAATAACCAGCTGTTAATTGGAAAGCGCGCGGAACAATCGGCAGAAAAGAGAAAAGCATGCGAAATAATCAGCATAAGCAGAAATGCGTGCGAAACAGTCAATTGTGAATAAAAAAGCACGGAAGGGCTTATAGCATCTACATAGACTAAAGAGGAAACAGATGTACCACCGGTGGTGCACTATGCACTTGGCTAAAGAAGAATTACCAACACACGTCGTGCGCCACCAGTGGTACACACATATATAAAAAAAATTTATTACAAGCATTTTTTATCCAAAAATTGCAACTTTACTGTATTAATCCACTTCATTAGAAACAATTTCTGTAAAAATTCAGAATACCCATTTTGATATGAAAAGCCCGAAAATGCATGTAATTTTGCTTTTACGTCATGAACTTGTTAATAGCAAAATATCTTAAGTTAAAATTATTGTTTTCCTTCGTTTTTTATTGACAATATTCTTCATCTAATACTCATTTTAAATTTATAATTAAAAAACATATTTTTAGAATTCTACAGTGATAATGGAATATTTATCTACAGTTGCGTCATGTCCTTCCATCTGTTTGTAATATAACTCTTTCATTTCTCCACCTATTGTGGTGACATTTTACATGTACTTGCTAGTAAATAAAAATGTTTGTATGTTACAGGTCGAAGCAGGAGCAAATTTTATTATAACTCAAATATTTTTCGATTCTAGAGATTTTATACAATTTGAAAGTGACTGCCGCGAAATTGGAATAAAAGTTCCGATCATTCCAGGCATAATGACTATTCAGGTAAAATGCAGAGAAATACGTTTTGTTTGAAAAAAAATATTAAAAAACTGTTACTGGACAGATTTGTTTTGATTTTTAGAGTTGTCGTTCCGTGGAAATAATCACGAGGCTTTGTAAAGTAAAAGTACCAGAGAAAATACTAACGGAAGTTAAATCAATGAACGATGACGAAACGGTGACAAAATATGGGATCAGTAAGGCAGTGGAGATGATAACAGATATATTAAAATCTAGTACTTCTATTAGAGCTGTGCACTTCTTTACTCTGAACAGGTACGTTAATACCAACATTAGGGAATAATGTTTAATTATTAATTCGATGATATTTTAATTTATGTTTTTTTTTCCAGGTTTCATCCGTCTTGTTTAGTGAAATCTCAAATTGAAGAATTTTATTCAGAAATTAGGCCTACTTAAAATCTTTTGATAATATTGGTTTTGTTAGTTACTTTTTTGAAATTTTAGCTATCCTGTTTTAGCTATCTTCGCCCATTTTGTTTTGGTTAACAGCGCTTTTACAGGATCAAATACTATCAAAGTAAATAGATAAATCTCTTTGTATGTTGTGTAACTGTCGTAAAACTCAACTTAATAAACAAATAATTCGACCACGCAGCTGAACCGCTTACGTGAGTTGAGCAAATTTCCAAAATTAAGTTTATAGGCCTATGTTTTAGGGTTTCAACCAACAATTTGGGAAATAGGTCTGCTCGCGACGGTGCTTACTAGCTGCCTCTTTGTACGAAATATATTAGTAGAATTTGTTTGCGTCTAAGTCTCCAGCTTCGACCCACGCGCTCCTTCGTTACACTCGCAGTGGAAAACTCACTTTGCGAGTTTGTTGCTCGATCTTGTGTCCAAGTTATGAGCTTCGCTTTGCGCACAGCGAAAAAAACTCGCCCGTCGGCCTCGGATGAGAAGGTATTCCCAAGGTAAAATCCACCACATGGCTTTGGACTGGGTCCTTTTATGTTTTGATCGATTTTGGGGAAACCAAACAATCTATAAGGTTGCGTGAAAAAACTCTAAAAAAATTAATTCTCGTAGGAAAAATATTAAAAAAATAGTTACTTCCGGTAAAAAAACATATTTCCGGTTGTTGGATTGTTTTGGTTAACGAACTCGTCTAAGCTTAGGCAACTAACATGTGTACCAAATTTGGACCAAATCGTACTTAAAATACGGCTGCTAGAGTGCGAACACATTTATGTATATGATACCCCAAAACAAGTTCTGGGACCCATGATCGGTGCTCATTTACTACTCCTGTCCTCAGATCTTACCATAAGGGTCACTGCAATAGCTCATTTTTCCTACGGAAATTCGCTAATAATAGGGAGATGTATGCAATCTTTGCTAAATGCTTAATGTGTTATGTTAAACTGCTATTTGAATTTTGAGTGAACGACCCCTTGTGCTAATGCGCTAAAGTGTTATTTGCTGAAGTAACATTCAAGATGAAAACCTCAAATTACCATTCACAAGAGTTTTACGACGTTAACACTGGTATAACAGACTCTAGACCGTGCTAAAGTCGGGTGTGCTATCGACTTTAAATAGCACACTTCTGTCAAACGAGTTTCTCGAATTTAACACACTTAGCACGTGTAGCATACTTGGCACAGGTTGCATGAATCCCCCTAGTCTATCTGCCTTGATCAAAATGAAAGGTGTATTTATCTCTTCCTGTACTGTATGTTACCTTGACTGATTTCAAGTATTCAATAAACCAAATTGGTATTATATTTTGAAAATAAAAAATGTAAGAAGTAGTTTTGTTTTATTTTTTTATACTTAAAACTGTACAAATTTAAATAACATTTCCAAATACTAAACTAAACAAACATGTTATAAGCATACTGTATTATATGTTACTAAATACTATATTAATATGCACTATTCAAAAACTTGATAAAATGTATTAACAAAAATACAGATTCTGTGCTCTTACAAATCAAGTAATACTGATGAAACTAAACAACAAATGAAAAAGTCAGTAAATGCCCATTTTTCTTTACGGTTGGTTTAATAAATTAATCATTGTCAGATAAAAAAACATCATCGCAAATAAAAGCAGTTATATTATTTTAAAATATCCAAGAAATTGTTTAGTTTTAAATAATTATTGTTAAATAAAGAATATTCAGAGTGTTTAAAACCTTCTGAAACTTATTGCTCACAACAAAACTGATAAAACATTATATATATATAAAGTTACACAAGTCCTTATAATATAAATCTTTTGAATTGTGAATGATAAATAAATTTCAAAGTGTTGTAAAGAGCCAGTTTGTCAAAAAATAATCAACTAATTTCTGTGACTTTTTCATAATGGTGACCATTTGAATTCTTTGAACAAAAAATTATAAATTCTGTTTTCCCTCACCATCAAATGACACAAACGTGATAAAAAAATTAATTACTTTAAAAATTAATGCAGAATTAACATTCCTGGGCTTACTCCATCACAATGTCAGTGGCACTTTACTTTAGCAATAATACTATTGAACGAATAAGTGTTGATTCATCAATATTAAATTATTAAAAGTGTTACATTTTCTAAAGAATAAACTGCCTATGAATGATTCAAATGGAATCGTATTACTTTTGGTGTGAGGAATAAACTCCTGGCGTTTTAGATTTTTTTAACTCGTACAAAAATAATAACGGCTTAAAGACACTTTACACGTCTAATAAAATGAATCTTAAGATGGAGGTTGTGAAATAAATTTGGCCTAAAACCGTATCTATCAAATTTTTATTACAGCTAACACAAAAAATACTCATAATTATAGAAAAACGCTAGTCACACAGTCAATATAAAGTTTATCAGCTGTTGTTAATCAGCTGCTTTTAATCTGCAATGTTATCAACCGTATGATAAAGGCACTGAAACTAGATAAAAAACTTACAACACTTTTTTACAAAGGAATAAAAAAATGACTAAGATGATTTAGTCATACAATCTGTACTGATGTTTGATGGAAATTATAAATTTGATCGAGCTCGAACTGCAAAATAAGTACATGTTATATACACAAATATTAGCTGACTAGGTTAAAGCGACAAGTCTATGACGAAGCAAGCGTACTTTGAGGTCCAAACGGATTAGCGAACCAAGTCTTATCGTTCGCTTGGGAATATTTCGCCATATTCACCAATATACTGTCGACTATTTGATTTGCATCACGAGTCTGCCCATAATAGTCAATAAACGCTCCGTCGGGATCCACCAGGTACATGATGATCGTGTGATCAACCTGGAATCAAAGAGTCAAATTGGCACAGAATCGATAAAATAACCGAATATCTTACTTATTTATCTATACTTAATAAGACTGTAATTTTTTTAACATTTTATTTAGTCTAATTTGTAAATACAAGTATGCTGTCTCCAACCCAAATCCTATTGGACTAGACCACTAACAGATGACAGGAGGTGTCTGGAAAACAAACAATTTCTGAACTTTAAACAGTACACCACGTCAATACAGCACCCGTTAGTCAGGTACGTATCAGACATCGTACATTTTATTCAGCGATTAATTAGTGCCCGCTAGTGTTGGCACTACAGTCGAAACAATTTGGGAGAAAATGAAAGTATCATTGCAGAAGTGATGAACCTTCATATTGTCGAGAATAAATTAGTCAAAAGAGGGCCTAATCTCTGAAAAAAGATGACATACCTTACAATGTTTTGAAAGCTCAATACAGTAATACCCCAACTTACACTACCCCGTCTTATGTGAATCCGGAGTTACGTGATTCGTCCTCGAGCGTCCTTAAAGCTTGGGTGACAACTTCCCTTCTTGAGGGATGGTTTGTAGCTGAAGTCGAACTTTATTGCCAATCTAAACATATCCCATTTAAAGTGATGCTATTAATCGACAACACACCTTTTCATCCTCCTCCTACTTTAAGGCTCTTCTTTTCGTTGAAGAAAACTCCCGAGTGTACAGTATGATTTCAATACAAAAGGTCTGACTGAAGCCGCAAAATCGTTGAAACATGCATTCGTAATAATGTGTTTCGGATTCTATTTATAAATTAATAATCTGGGAAACTACTTTAAGTTATAAAGAAGGCTTTATATTTTTTACGTGTTAGCTTAAAATATGGAAATTATTGCTTAAAACTCCCAAAAAAATGCGTTAAAAATAATCGATTTTTACTCAGTTAAACTGTTGATTAAAAAGAGTTGCCGTCCATTTCTTTCAATTAAGAGATATAAGACAAAAGCACAAAGCCTTTAACAACAATTTAAGATGTTTCACAACTTTTTAGGTTGAAAAACAGCATCCGAAAAACGGTAGTACGAAGTGCATATTTTTGCTGTTTTACGCAAGGTATAGAAGACCCTTAACTAATTTCGACCTAAGCGTGAAAGTTTTATTTTTACCACCAAATAAAACCAGCTTGCTTCAACCGATGGACCAGGGAGTCATCGAAACAAAAGCTTATTATACGAGAAGATCGTATAAGCTACGAGACAAAACAACTAGCTCTCTGTCAAAGACTTTTCGAAACAATTCAATGTTTTATATGCCGCGAGAATCGTTGGACAATCTTGGAATGAAGTTTCACAAAACAACTTTAAACGGTTGTTGGAAAAAAACTGTGTCCATTTTTTTCACCACTGAAATTCAGACGGAATGACTCTGACAAATTCAGAGTCATGAAATTGGTAATGCGATTGAAGAAGTTGTCGACCTTGCCAGACAAATAAATTTAGAAGTGGATTGTGATGACGTTCAAGAACTGTTGGATTCACACAATCAGGAGCTGACAATTGATGAGCTCATAGAAATGGGTGGACAAGAGCAAGACATTGAAGAACCTGATTCTTTAGACCCAGTTCAATTAGAAAATCAAGTGACAGTTGCAAACTTAACAAAAGGCCACAGTTCAATTGAAAAAGGTTTACAAATCTTTAAAAACATAGACTCTAATGAAGAGCACATTTCTGCTACAAAACAAGGAATAAAAAATTTATTAGCGTGTTACGAGAAAATTTTGCTAGAAGAAAAATCGTTAATCCGTCAGACGAGTTTGCTTCATTTTATGAAGCCTTCTACGTCAAAATAATCAAAATAACTCCGGTTTAATTTTTTTTGTAATTAATAATATGTAATATAGTTTGTTGTACTGTAACAAGATTTTATTATACATTTTTCTTCTAAATTATTGTTTTCTTTTCAGTACGATCCCAATTATATAAACATAATTTGTATGTATTTATATGCAAAATTGAACTCCGACTTACATGAATTCAACTTACGCGGTTATCCCACGGTCTCACCTACAGCGTAGGTTCGGGGTATTACTATACAAGATGCAAACTACCCTGTCATTTGAAGATGCTAGTCGTTTACCTTCTACTCCCGCCATATCATCAGCTACCTATGGCTTTCATACTAGGCAGCATAGGCAGTAATTTAGCTTGTACTGCGCCAAAACTTACTTTAAAACGAATTTGATTTCAATTTACATATTCTAGGCCTACTTGTGTTTTTACACAAACAAATAACCAGTTTTTAACAGATGTAGTTTTCACTTATTTTTCTTGTTCAAACCAAATTTTAAAATAAGGCCTTGATAGTTAGGGTATAGCTGAATTCCTAAGGATGTCGGATTATCAAAGACTTACTGTAATTACGTTTTACTTCTGCTTTATACTGTAAGAATAAACATACTGAAAACACAATAGAGTATTTAGAAAGATAGAAACGTAATTAAATGTGTTTAATGCAATTTAATGACAAACATTTAGTGTTAAAAGCATTACAGGTTGCTTTGTTTCAACTTCTTTGAGCATTAGAACTTTACTTCTTGCCTTAATCTAACATAACAGAGTTACTGCTGTCATAGTCTCGAAAAAAGGGAATCAAAACTTATTCAATGCAACAATATTTTCATCAATTAGCTCAACTGTTGATGGTTTAACTAGGTACCAGGCTTATCCAACAATGAATACAGTATGTTTTTTTTTTTCTAAATGTCTATTAAATAAGGTGAGGGCACATAGCATGGGAACGGGGTTTAATTTTGGACAGATAAACAACTCATCGCCGAGGTAGGTGAGCTACAGATACCGAGTGGGCCAGATAAAACCGGTCCCGAGAGGCGTAGGCTTCATACGAGACGCGCCGATGTACAGCATGACGGGACATTGACCTTTCCCCTTCCACTACTGTCTGCCGTCCGTTCCTGTCCTGTCTATCTGTCCACGTCAGTGTAGCTTGAGTGTTTGACCGAGCAGTGTGGATCATGCCGTATTCAATAGAACAGCGTGTTTTCATAGTGGAGGAATATGTTCGTACAACTTCAATAATGTCGGTCCGTGAAAAGTTTCTTGAGAAGTATCCTGAAGGTCGAGTTCCTGCTAAATCAACCATTCAGGATTTAATTAAAAAGTGGCGTACAACAGGCAATGTGTCCAATATGAAGAGAGACAAACAACCAACTGTACGAACACCAGAAGCTGTGGCCAATGTACAGACCATTATTGGAAGGAGTCCTTCAAAGTCAACACGACGATTATCGCAACAAGTCGGAATTTCTCGAACATCTTGTCGGCGTATACTGCATGGATTAAAAATGCATGCCTATCGTGTGATTGTTGTTCAGGAATTGAAAGAGGTTGATTTGGCTAGACGTGTACGTTACTGTCAATGGGTTCTTCAAGAAATTGCAGAAGGTAACGTGGATCCATTTTTATTCATTTCTACAGACGAAGCATGGTTCCACTTATCAGGGTATGTAAATTCTCAAAATACGCGGTATTGGGCAACACACAATCCTCATGTAACCCATGAGAAACCACTGCATGACTTAAAAATTGGTGTTTGGTGCGCAATGTCTGGTCGCCGGATCATTGGACCAATATTCTTCGAGGAGACAGTTAATACAGACGTTTATCTACGGATCTATGAAGAATTTGTTACACAACTGAATCCAGAAGAAGTGTCATATGCGTACTTCCAACAAGATGGGGCAACCTGTCACACTTCTGATCGATCTCTCGCTCGAATCCACAGTGATTTTACTGAAGAGAGAACCATCAGTAAAGGCTTGTGGCCAGCCAGATCGCCCGACCTATCGCCTTGCGATTTTTATCTCTGGGGCCGTCTCAAAGGTAATGTCTATCACAACAACCCACGGACTTTAGAAGAATTGAAGCAAAACATACGACAAGAAATTGCCAACATTCCAGTAGAAGAATTGCAGACTGTTTTCCTGAACATGATTCGCCGTGCTGACATTTGCATACAAGTTGGTGGCTCCCATTTTGAACAGAGACTGTAAATCCTTAAATGTACATGTTGTAAAATAGACAAAATAAAATTTCATTTTACTTAATATTATGTATTTTTTTTATTTCGCCTAGTCACTTTTTCAGTTTCCTGTACACATTGTATGAGTATTACGTAAACTCGCTCGGGACCGGTTTTATCTGGCCCACCCCGTATATCGCAGCACTATATATAAGAAGATCTTGTGACTGAATTTTCATATTATGTTGTTACTAGATGTTGTTGCCCCATGAAAAATCATAGTCAGATCAATCGGATACTTATCAGAAATACATCATTTAAAAATATACTACAGTATTTAAAAACAACAAACTTTATTTATACCTTGTTCACCGAGAGTTTTAAGTGAAGCACCACCTTACGATGGCTGACGTTAGGGATTTGGGCCAACGAGGGAAACGAACATCACGTGTCGGACGGGCGACTCTGCGTATGATTCACAGTAGTTCTTAGTAAATAAGCATTCTCTTCACTAGCCCACACTAACGTTCACGTTCGTCCCAGCCCATAAATATTGTAGGGGGAGGTGCTTCGCTTTAAACTCTCGGTGAACAAGGTATAGTCCTACTTAACTATGCTAAGGGACGATTTAACTGGTAAATGTGTACAATTATAAGGATTATAAAACTTTAGGCCTATTTGTTAAAAGTTTGTTTTTGTATATGTTACTAGCTGACCCGTACGGCGTTGCCCGTGGTGGTTGGTATTTTCAGTCTTTTTAACGTAATTGTATTCTTTTTAAGTGTTCAGTCAGTGAGTGGTATTTGGCTTTTATATATCTTAAATAATTAGCCCAATAATTGGTGTTTTAGTTCATTGTAGGCCTAACCTAAAATTATATTCAGTTTTTGATCCAAATCAGTTGTTGATCAAAATCAGCTGTTTTAAGCTTTTCATAAGAACAGCTGTTTTTTGTGCCCCTGATAAAATCAAAAGAAATCTTTCTTCTTCTTCCTTAAGATTGACCTTCCATCAGATTAACATTGAAACTTTGAGGGCCACTGGGGCGTAGCCCTAATGTCCTAGGACTTCGGTAAATGGCCTAAAACCTTCCCAGGGTTAACCTGTGTTACTATGCAAAATTTCAAAGCAATCGGATGGACGGTTTGGTAACGCATAAAGGACAAACATACAAACAGACAAACGTACAAACAGACGGACATACATTGAATTTTATATATATAGACTAGCTGACCCGATCCGACTTTGCATGGAGAGACAAATCAAAGTTAAATATGGGGATTTTTAGTAACTTTGACACCCCCAAACCCTCCCCCCTAAAATTTATAATTTTTTGAAATCCTTTCTTAGCGAGCACCTAGGGCCCTAGAGGCTACATACTAAATTTCATTCCAATCCGTTTGGTGGGTTTTGAGATTTCGTGATGATTTGAGTCAGTGAGTGGTATTTGGATTATATATATATATATATATATATAGATTATATAATTATCTAAGTAAAGATAAAAAATACTGGGGATTTAGTGCTTGCTGAGCTCATAACTTTTAAAATTTTACATAAATATTTTTGTTGAATATATGAATTCTTTAGACATTTTTCTATAAAAAAGCTATTGAACACTTTTGGATTGGGATATCATTACTATATTTGGCAAATTTTTGAAAAAAAAAGCTTGCAAATCGCACCAAAATTTTCAATTTTTCGCTTGGCATTGCAGAAAGTTTGCAATGGCAGTTTCGGGGTTGATATTGCAGTTGTATGTCGACTTGATTTTGAAAGCAATATTCTGTCAATACGTTCTTAATGTTAACTCATCAAAATTAATGCACAAAAAATACTGTAAAAATTTAAAAACATCGATGTCGAGGAGAACCATCGATGAGCAAAATTATCGGTTGTTTTCCATCGGTTATCGACATGAAAACATCGACCATCGATGCACAACCCTACTGCACACACAGAGAAACAGTAAATATATTGTTTCCAATTTATTTTTCAACCAGAAGATTTCTTTTGGTCTCCTCATTCATTTGACCTAAGTACTCCCCATTTGTATTTGTGTAGCTTTTTAAAAAATAACCTGTACTCTGAAAATGTTTTTTTTTATTCTTATAGATATTTCAAAATATTAGAAATTGTCAGACATTTTAGACTATGGTATGTTAATAACACTTGTTTACAAGTTACTTACGATATAGTCATCATCCGGTCCTTTAGGTCCAGAACTAAAATAGACTCTATATGCTTTGCAAGCTTTCTCGACTTCTTCAGCTGTTCCGGTTAAACCGATGAATCGAGGTGAAAATTCTTTAATGTATTTAGCAACCACTGGTACAGTATCTCTTTCAGGATCTACTGTGATGAACAATGGAACGATTGGCGTCGACAAAGGCTGCTTATCTAAACACAAATTTCAAAAAAATAGTAAAGACAAAAAGTAATGTTAAAATACTGAAATTTTTGACATCAGAAGAAACATATAATTCAAAACAGCAATTGATATATTTTGTAATTTTCTTAATAGCAGTGTGTATGGAACCTTTAATATACTACTTTAAATCATTTGTTTCCTTGATGTAAAAATAAAGAAAACACTGTGCATTTTTTTAGTTTTAAATGGTAAATAAAATTACGGGAAAACTGAGCACTTACTGCCTATGTTTTATGCAATAATCTAAATGGTTTGATGTAAACCGCCTGAAGGTTGAGAGTAAAATACTGACATTTAAAAATAATATTGAAAAAAAAATGTAGGCCTGTATATAGTTTAAAAGATGCTACTTGTCCATTTAATATATACTTGAGATAATTGAAGATATTCAGTGCAAGTATAATAATCAGTTGTTTACTATTAACACATTTGTAAGATTAGTTTCTAATAACGAGCCCCAAAGTTGGCTGCACCATTTTGCAAAATGCTCTGCTTAAAAAAATAATAAAATTTGATTTGATGCAGTTGCACTGCAAGACTCTACTTTAATTTTATTTTATCTCGGGTTATGAATTCTATGACCTGATTGAATATTTGTGAAGAGGATTAGATTAGGCCAAACAAAGTAGACAATCTAGAAATGACCTTTGACATTTATTAATATTATATATATATAGCGCACAAAAGAAAAAAAATTAAATACAGACAAATATAATACAAGTTATAGGTTATAAAATTTCAAAGAGAGCCGGTCACTTATAAATGAAAAAGATTTTAAGTGCACTGTACATACTTACGAAAAGGCAGACACACAAACTTATTAATTTTAAAAAAGATAAAGAAAAAACAAAATACTCGCACGCGCAACATTGTTGTAGTCTATTTCATTGTCCGATTTACAGTCACATTATTTAAAAAAACTTGAAAAGTTTGTCGATCACACCATGATAACTATTAACTTTCGTAAAAATTTAAATCAGTTCTTCTATACTTCACTGTCTTGTAAAATTCACATTTTAAGACAAAATTACTTACTGAGTGAAACACTCGTCTTACTAATTTGACGTCTTGATGAGAAGATGATGTTAGCGTCATTCTCCCACCGCTACCTTAATTTGGCATCTCTTTTCTCTCCACCAATCAGGAACGTCTCCCGACACACAGGGAAGTTGCATCAGATTCGTTTGGTTGCTAACCCAACCATTCCTTCTGGATCTTGCATGTGAAAAATCATGTAGACCATTTTCCTGGAACTCACCTGCAGGTGATTGCTTCTTATCTCATCTAGACGTTAAGACGCTTCTTTGTCTAACTGCGTCTCAAAACTCGTATAGTTTCCGCGTCTTGAAGTCAGTACATAAACTGTCCATTTTCTCAAACTCCACATTTAAATTTAATATAATAATTGTCTGCCTTTTATATTTATTCAAGTTAATACTGAAATTGACTTTAAAAATGCTTCTAATTAATAAGCTCTCTTTCTAAAAACATTTGCAATGTAAATTCAAAAATAAAAATGCTCTCTCGAATTAAAATTGACTTATGGTCCTATTCTATATTATTATTGTACTTTGGGAAGCTGGAGATGTTACACATTTATACTGGCATGTAGGTTATTTCTCAGTGGCATTTTCGTTGACAAATTATTTTATAATTTCTATTTTTAACTACAGTAATACCTCGATAATCCGACACTCAATAGTCCGTCAGACCCGATAGTTCGGCATCCATCATCTTGAAAATTGGCACTCATTAAAAATGGCAGTTTTTATAATTATTAAGTGATTTAGGCTCGGTCTACACCGTCTGTTGGCTCCGCATACGTCAAAAACAGTGCGTTAAAATCTACTGCTCAATAAACTTGTCCAAAACAAACATTTCCACCGACATTTCTCCTAAAAATCGAACCGATTCAAAACAATGTGCTCTCGTCGTCCTTTAAAAACATTCCCGGTTAAAGGGACCGTTTAAGACTTTCGTTGCTGAGAGTATTTTGTTGAAGGTATTTCACTTAATGAAGGATTATTTTAACAAATTTAAATCTTTGGAAATAGATACATTGCATTTCTTGTAAATAGTTGTTCGATTTAAAACCACTTTGCACGGTTTGGAAGTGAAAGGGGTTCGAAGAATTGGTGACAGGCTGGAGTAAAAATAGCAAACCCCCACCATGTATTGATTAATGGAAGCCAACAAAAAAGGAGTCATCCCTACCTGAGGCCCATTAGTTAGCGGCAATCTCTCTACGCAGTTATTGTAACGTAGTTTCAACGTGTAATTTACGTTTTTGTTTGTTCAATGTTTTTGTATGTGTTTTGCAACAACTCTTTAACAACCCAATAATAAAAATATATATGTATTTATAATTTATTCCCTGTTTAACCATTTTAAAGGAAGAACTCGATAATCCGGCATCATCGGGTCCCCGAGCGTTCCGGATTATCGTGATCTTACTGTATTAGGACAGGGTATCTTTGTTAGTAGGTCTAAGTCACAGTGGTAGGCTACTTTTAAACTTAAACCATTATTATTACTCCTGTTATAACGTAAAAATAATAATTTTCATTTATAAATTGAAGATTATGTACCATCTTAGTTTTAAAGTTATCATTAATCTAAAACCTATACATTTTCAAATGTATAAAACATGCAAGTGGAGGAAAAAGTACTGTTAGTGTGTAAAGCACTCAAGAGTTTCTGGTTATTTGTATACGGAGTGTCCATTTTAACAGGGCCACCATTGGGATCTCGAAAAGTACAAGGTATACAGCAAACTTAAATGGGAAACTTCACCTACTTTTTAGTGAAGATTAAAAATATGAATTTAAAATTTCAAAAATTTGGCGCCATTTTCCAATATAGCGGACAACTTTCGAATTTCTTTTGGAACACCCTGTATTTTATTATGAATTTGGATTTTACAAGTTATTTTAAGACTTTTGTTCTTGGTATTTCTTTGATACGACTAACCGTTTAAAAGTTAGAGGGTTATAAAGTTTTAAAAACACCCTAACTGAGCGAATGATATTTTGGTATGGAAACGTTTTCAACACCAATTTTTTATTGGCAATGAGAGTTAGTAGACTGTTGTTGACATGTCTAAATCAAGATTGTCATCCGCTAAGCAAAAAAAAAAAAAAAACATTACAGACTTTTTTCGACCTGAAAAACAAAAAGAACACTACATTTTTAGTGTTTCAAGAATTACCATAGGCCTATAGTGCTTATGTTTCGCATAATTTTTGTTCTGTATTTTCGATTAAAACTCTGTTTTATCAAGTTTTAATGTAAATAAATGTGTTCCTCTGATAATCCGACCTTTTTTTGTGATACGACCATACTCTTGGTCATGTTGGTGACGGATAACAGGATTATACTGTAGTAAAATTAAGTAGGTAGATTCCTGGGTATGAACTTATAAAAAATATATGCAGACATTTCCTAGTTTTGAGGTAAAGAAACACGGATACAAGTTTGTTAAAGTATACAAGATTGCTTACCAAGTTTTTCAATAACCAACGCCATCTTCTCCATCTCTTCAGGGCAAATATCCGGACAATGAGTGAAACCAAAGTAGATAAGCAGCCACTTTCCGTAGAAATCTTTACTTTGAACTTTCTTGTTCTCGTGATTGACTAGGGCAAAACTACCACCAATAGAAGCTTTACCTAGGATCCTTTTTCGCTCTTTTGCTATAGCTGGAAAACAAAAACTCATATAAAGTCAAAATGTTGAAGCAAATCCTTTCTACTAAATAAGAATGAGACAATTTAAACCCAGGACTATACTATTGAATAGTTAAAAACGTATAACTGTATAGGCTACAATATCTGAGGTAGAGAAACAACAGAAGTACATTTATTTTTATAAGGCGAAAAACCTGAGCGGTTATCATCGCCTGCAACAAAAGTACAGACGCACAAGACTCTACAATACAGCCGCCATTGTGAAATAAACAGTTTTATTTATTAAAAATGAAAAAAATTCGGAATGATTTTGCTATCATGCTAATTTTATGAATTCCAAACAATTACCAAGAAATTATGTTTTAGATTTTTGTAAATGATTCGGTTATTAACAGAAACCTACAGACAAATTAAAAAATCCATTTTGTTTGTCGCTAAGGCCTTTTTTTTTGGAAGTCAAAGTTGATGAAAACGAATCCTATAATACCGGGCCAAAATGTGGTCCACATTAGTTTTGGTAGGAACAATAGTATTTTGGACTCTGATGAAGGAGCATTACTTTTAATACTTCTCTAATGACATAAACGGAGAAGAGAAAACAACTTTTTTTTTTCAAGAACAGTCCGTACTTCTACAAATTTTGCAGGTATAAATGATTTATTCAGATGCTGTAGGCATCATTTTTACAATCATAAATCAAAGCTCAGCCAAACATGTCTGTATCGAAAGGTTCCACTATAACCAATGTTAAAATAGGCATACGAACAAATGTGGTTTGCGAATGGCCCTAGGAAAACAGAAATCGCTGCTATCAGCTTATGGACAAAGGATGGGTCTTTCCATTATAAAAATCTGATTGTGAATAGCAATGCACTTGTAGAAAAAAGAATGTGCTAATTTTAACCCTATAACTGTCAATGCTAACTTTCTGCAATGCCAATGCATTTTGGAGCGTTTTGCAAGCATTTTTTTTTTAATTTGCCAAATATTGTAATGATATCCCAATCCAAAAGTGTTCAACAGCTTTTTGTAGAAAAAGATCCAAAAAATGTATACATCCAACTAAAAAATTTATCAAATTTGAAAATATATTAGCTCAGGAAGCACAAAATTTCCAGTAACGGAAAATAATCAAGCTTTAGGCCTACATAAAAAGTAGTAAACATGTTTTTGTAATTTTTTTCAAAATATACAAAAGTTTTTTAATTTATTTATAAATAGAAGTGTATACAAATATATATCAACTTTAAGTTTATTTTTTTGAAACACCAGTTTTTACGTTCTATTATAAGGCTGCTAACGAAATTAGGCCTATTTTGAATAGTAATGTAGGAATATATGCTTTACCCAAAAATTAAATATTATTGTAACAAATTGTAGAGAATAAATCATAGAATTGAACTGTATAGCCTACATGAAAACGCTTATTTTATTAACTTATTTCACTAAATTAGATCAAATAAACACAACTCTCACTAATGTATCATTATACAGTTCAAGGCACTCTAGACCGTGGGGAAACTGTCGTAACGGAAATGCGTCTATTGATTTCAACAAATGTCTATATTTCACTGAAGTACCCGATGGATCCGAACACTAAATGAGGTTTACTTTATTTCCAACTAAAGTACAGGGTTTTCTCTTCAAATCGATGTAAATAAATATCATTATGCAAATATAGCGATTGGTAACAGATATGGTGTTTCAAAATGTGCTTTCTCATTCGTTGAAATCTGTCCAATTGCAAGGGTTTACAGAAAACTTTATATCTAAGAACCAATAAGACTAACGAATGATTGGAAGGCAGTGTTAGGAAATTAAAAACTTGAAGAATCCAATTGAGTATTTATCTACTTTTCTAAATAAGTCTGTCGAACAATTTTGAGCCTTAGACAAGCGACAAGTTTGAGTCATTTCAACGTGATTTCTCTTGCCGCGTTAGTTGTTCAGAAAACTACAATTTTAAAACGATGATTACATAATATGTAAATATATGTTTTAGAACAAATTTGTAAATACAAAAATTATAGTTTACATCATTTCCTTTCCAATGGTTTTTGTTTTATCGAGATTGGTTGATTTTTAGTGTGTGAAATATTCAATACAAGTAGAGTTGTCTCAGACTGCTAAATTGACTACTGCGGCACGCTGAGAGGTCTCAATTGAGACTTCTGACAGTACTAGGGTTAACATTACTGGAAATTTAATCGGCAAGCTGGCGAAAGTTTCTAGAAGGAAACTACTTTTTATAATTGACTTGGTCTCAAATAGCAAAATATTTTGTCTTTTGTACACTTTTATATAGGCTACTAAATTATTTTAGAAGAGCCACAATTTTTAAAATGTATAACATAACGTTTTTAACCTTGCTCAACTGTTAAAAAGTAGTGTATAGATGGATATACTAAATATTATATGAACTAAAAATCTTAAAATTCAACATAATTTTTTGAAAAAACTAAACAAAATAGACGACAAAGCTTTTTATGTTTTTCTGAATTAATATTTGATACCCTGAATAACTTCATAAAGTTAGGTAACTTGATACAAAGATCTTTCAACATAACCTCCTTTAACAAAACACAAACCTTTGTCCTTTTCTCCTTTCACATATAGCATGAATATCAGAATACCACCACCGATGACTGCAGTAATAGAAAATGACTTCCATGTGATAGGCCCCTTTCCTTTCATGGATTTATCAGCTCTTTTAGGCAACTCTGCATCTGCATAACATCTATGTAAAATGTTGTTGCCTAATAGTTGCGAGGTAGGCCTACATAACCTGTCGGCCTTAATCTGAAATAAAATTAAAAAATCAGATATACCTAACAGTATAAAGCGGACCCTAAGCAATCAGTAATACTGTCATTATCACTATAATGTCATTACTCAAAAATCTTTTATCATTACTTCTTCATTATTTCTCAACTATACATGATCATTTCTAATGACATTACTTTTCATCGTCAACACAGAGACCCAAACATATTTTTTGTGTTTCCAAACAAGTTATCAATGGATAATCACACAAATTAATTTATAAATAGGCCTAGAATTGATTAAAACATTTAAGTGAATTTTAAAGCGAACCAAAATACAGCTTTGCCTAAATGAATGTAAAATGTATGTAAAATATTTGAGGTTTAAATCATAGATTAAGTAGGCCCATGATTAAATGTATGATCTTTTCTTTTATTTTCCAAAATTTATTTCAGGTCTTTTGAGTAAAATGTTTAATTGTAAAATGTTTAATTAATGAAACGAATGTTGGTAACGTTTCTGGAGAAGAACAATTTTTTCAGTAGGAATCAATATGGCTTCAGATCTGGTCTTAGCGCAGAGAAAGCACTTCAATATTTTGTTAATAACATTTATCATTCTCTGAATGTGGGATGGAAGGTTGCTGGCCTCTTTATTGATATTCAAAAAGCATTTGATACGGTGGACCATTCTATTCTGTTAGACAGATTGTGGTCTGCTGGCGTGAGAGGACTACCTAATAAATGGTTCAGTAGTTATCTGGGGGGAAGAACCCAAAGGGTAAGAGTAAATGGAGTTTTGGGAAGTGAGGGAGAGATAAGGTATGGTGTTCCTCAGGGATCTGTACTTGGAGCGGTTCTTTTTATTATATATGTAAATGATTTATGTAATAGCAAATTTAATGGCGAAATTACAGCCTTTGCGGATGATACAGCATTCCTTTATAAAGCTAACTCAATAGATGTGCTTCTCAGCCAAATTACTGAGGATTTGAGACATTTACGACTTTGGTTTTCAAAAAATGAGATGGTGTTAAGTGAAGCTAAAACTAATTATATTCTTTTTCATTTAAAAAAAGGCAAGGAATATGTGACAGGAAATGTAATATACCATCACATAATATGCAAAAATAAAGAT
>JAGFPH010003199.1:67127-92449 GCA_018207615.1 Philaenus spumarius | reverse complement strand
AAAAAAAGCTACAATGTGTTCTATACTATACTTAGGCCCATTTTCTTTCGTAGAGGTTTCTCTACCGCAATATGGCGAGGTGGCTTGTAAAAATTTTAGCCTCAACGAAACAGTTTTTAGATACAATAAAATAATTTTGCAGAAATGTCACAGCCTACCATCAGTGTATATTGATATAGAAAATTAGTATCAAATTGCATCATAGGCCTACATGTAACAAATACAGGTATAATATACTAACAATAAGGTTAATATACTATAGCTAATTGTTAATAGCTATTCTGGTGGGAACACCATATGACATGTTTCTCAAAACATTTAAAATAAATCTTACATTGAAACTAAAACATATCTATAGACTAGGAACAATACAGTTTATAATCATAGGCATGGTGACTAAGATATCAACGATTTCAGTTGACAAACCAATCTAATTTGGATAACTTACTAAATTTTGTGACGAAATTAACAGCCGTGAAGTTCTTCTTATAAAAGATGACATCTTTATACCCTAATAATATGTTTTTAAGTTTTGTTCGCCGGTACGCCAGAATATTAACCTCCAAAGTCCAAAACCAAATTGCCGAAATTTTTTGGTCTAGACTCAAGACGGACATCAGCTGTTAATAGTTCGGCCATATGTAATCTGTAAGTGTAAAGTATTAATGCCAATTATTATAATATTACTATTATAAAAAAAAATTAACGCCGAAGTTTGATAATATATTATGTTGATTATATATATCAAGGGGAAATTTAAGGAAAAATTATATATAATTGTCTAGCTTTGTTTTGAGAATTATTAGGTGCTGACACTTCATGCCGATAGAATGTATGTAGCCTGTCTATTAAAAACTGAAGTTATAGATAATTATTATACAAAAACTTGGATCTCTCCATATTATTGCTATTAAAAAAATCCAAATTCTATAACATTCATGTATGCATACAATTTTATTTCGTATAATCATAGTTTAATTTCCCAAATGCCAAAACAATTCCAAGTGGCTGTGAAGACTCACGGGCGCGCGGTTCTCAAACTCGATAAATTCCTTAATCTGTGTTTTTATATTTTGTCGTAATTTATATTAGTTAGGCCTAGTTGGCTCTGATAAGTTTATTATTGTGTTAATAAAGTTCATTTTCCTAGTTTTTAAATAATAGCCTACTTTAGTTTAGTATTTTTGAATCTTACAAAAAAGAAGGAATATAAAAGTAAACAAATTCAATTTTGAAGAAATCCTTTTCGAATGACTTCAGTAAGAATTTGTTTTATATTAGGCCAAAATTTAAAGTGAAGTAATAGGTACAATTAGTTTTAATGTAGTTAAACTATAAAACAGAACAAAACTATGTAGACATTAAATGTACTGCATATACTGTATTTTTTAAATTAAGACTTATGTTGACATTTTCTGTTCTTCGGATTCTCAAATTAACCTATGACCATTTACTTTAAAATAAAAAGTTACTAGGCCTAGTTACATAGGCCTAGGTCTAGTTACTTGAAGGAATTACTGATCTAGTATTTAAAACAAGACATATAAAGCAATTTTTAATTTGAATTTATTAAATTCTTAATTACATTTATTAAGTAATGTAATGACTTAATGTAGTAAACAGTTACTTAACTAACTAAATTTCTTACTTTTGTTTGTTATAACCTCATTATATTACATACTACATAATATATCTCATACCTAACACAATATTAGGCGTAAATTTACTATACGACTTTTGGCTGATATTTTTGCAAATGACGGCCTTGTTTTACATTCTATTGTTAAATGTTGAATATAGGTAGAAATACTGTGACTAAAGACTATAAGTTAGAACTTCAGGCTATTTTTATTCTTGCATTTCTGTGCCCAATATTCAATAACTAATATAAAATATTAAATTTTGATTTTTAAAGAGGAATTCTTGGATTGACCAAGTAACACCGTCACCTTCTAGTTGTCTTGGGCTTTCACTGGATGAAAAAAGGAGAACTTTTTTCCAAATCAAAAAAAGCCGAACATGCATGGGTGAGTTTAATAGTTAGTTTTCCAAATATACAAGTTTTTTTAACTTAATTATTGCTATCCAAAACTTAATTAGTAAAAGCGGACAATATAGGCTATGATATGTTTTTTGACTGACTTCCTATTGATATTAGTTTAATACAATTTATTGTTCTGACCAACTGAAATATACTTATTTTCTATAGATTGTTATAAAACTTGTATATTTTAGATTTTTCTGTTTAATAGATTTAACAATTAAAATTTTGTATATTTTAGGTAGCATGGAGCTTAACTGGCTTGAGTATTTGAAAAAATCAAACCTCACTATTCAAAACCTACGAGTGAAAGCAGCCCCATTCCTTGCTACACCAACAATAGTTGTTCACCTCATATTTCTTATCTGTAAACAAATGAATCAGCCTCCTGAGGTGCGATATCTGGCTGTTGAGTTATTTGACAGGTAGGTTATATTATTTAATTTGAAGTTTATAACAGTACAAATATTCAATCTATAAGCCTACTGTCATAATTTAAAATATGGTAGTACATTTAGAATGTGTAATAACCTAAATAAAAATTAACTGTCAAGTATGCATTAGGCAAAATGAAATCTATCATGTATAGGTTATTAAAATTAGATAAATATTTTTTTATAGAATAACAGTAAAATCATATTTTATGTAACCTAGGCCTAACCTAAAAACAATATGAATGTCAGTGAGCCTAAATTGTTATGAGAGGAACTTTACACTAAAACTATTTATATAAAAAAAAAAAAAAAAACATATTTTACTGTTTACTTATTATAGGCCCTATGTACAAGTCCAAATTTTTAAAAAAGGCATCATATTTAGAAATAATAACCAAAACTGATATAAACGTATGAAATCGTAAAATTATACTTTTTGTTTAGTAGGGATATAAAGCACAGTCATACAATACTAGAATGCACAAGAGATGTAAAAGCAGAATAAGAAATCGAGTAAAACCTGAGATAAAAGCCAAGAATTAGTTTGTTAAGTAGTTTTTTTTAGTGTTTAAAATTAAAAATGAAATATAAAGAACATAAGTAGAGTAAATAGAAATTAGACTATTATAATCTGTATTATAAAATTAGAATATAAATGCAAGTAATAAATTTCGCGAGATCAATGTAAAATAATTGGTAAAATAATCACAATTTGATACATCGAAATTCCATAAAATGTTAATGAAATAAACTGAAAGAAATCAGTAAACAGAACAGAGAATAATCAAAATTAATACTGTAATTAGAAATAAAACAATAAACAAAAGTGACCAGTGCAAATTTAGTGAACTGTAAGATGAAATAAGTTAATGGAAGAAATCCGGTGCAGTGCCGTTAAACTAAAAAATTTATTAATCAGAAGAACCATAGACCATAATATATAAATAACATCCAATCATCTATCATCCATCATCCAATCAACGACAAAGGACTTTTCAAAATTAATTAATAATTGAAAAGGAATCAAATTAATCAGTACCCTTTAAGCAGGCCAGAAGACGGACGAAGTTGTATTTTGAAAACTACGCTGGAAATTATGAACTTCAAACACCAAAGAAACCTCTTAAGTGATAAGTATAATTATTACCAATGACTGTGCACTTTTGTTTATCCCTAAAGTTTCGATTAAATATCACGAATTTAAGTATTTGATTTTTTAAAAGAACTTTTTTAAATGTATATTGCGTTTAATAAAAGGTGCATATCAGAGACAGCATGAATACTCCACACCGAGGTACATATTTCTAATATATATATTAAACCAACCAATATGAAAATGTAATAAATGTATTTTTTAATTTATAATATTTGGCTTGATCCACAACAATTTTAGGCAAAGGAAGAATTACCGTAATAGGTATTAAATATAATTATTTAAAAAGTACCTAGTGTTGTGTGTTATAATTCTTCATTTTTGATGGTGTACATTTTAATTCACTAAATTGGAGAATCCTAGTGGTTTAAACGCCAATCACTATATATTCACTCTGTTCATTCAGTTTTGCTAAAAATAACCAACATTTTAAGTTTCATAATGAAATAACAATTTCATGCCAAGTTTAAGTCGGAATCATGCTATAATAATGATGTTAACAGTTTGGCTTTGGATTGAATAGGTAGTTGACATAAAACTTATCACTGTTCATCTATTATCTAAAACATAATCACACATATTAGACAAATTTTAAATGTTACTTGGCGTGTAATCCAGAATGGCTCAAATGATAAATCCTCTTTAATCCCACATCTATGATCCAATTTTACTACATAATTTCTTTTACTTTAAGTTGTAGGGCTAATCATAATTTTGTTTGCAGTTTTAAAGAGAACACAGACCGGCTTTCATAGCCTACAGGCAACTGCACAAACATAGACGGTGTTCACCCTGTTTCGAACCACAAACCTGAAACTTTGGAGCCCCTTATCAACCAGACCGCCTCATAATATCAAATCTAAAAAAGATATCTTATTTTATTAAATGCCCAAATTAAAGTATTGAGGTTATGGATGCAACACGAATTAAAATAAAGTTCAAAGATCTAACATAAGTTAAACCAATTTTTACTAAAATGAAACCAATAAATTCATTACCCAAAACAAAATGAATATTAAATTTCATCAGAATCATTTGAGCTGTTTTTGAGAACGTAAATACATATCCAAACTTTGCTTGTTTAAAAGAAGCCTATTTATGAACAACTCTCTTTGGATTTGGATAAAAGCAGTTTATAGTAAAACAATAACCAATAAGTCAGTATTTATTTTCAGCCCCCCCCACACCCCGTTTAAAAAATTAGGCATTGTATAAATTGGGCCTTGCTAGTGTTTCTAGTTTAAGGTGAGGTAGAACACATTTAAACAATGTAAAGAGAAATTTTCATATGATATTGAAGTGGCGTATTGACTTTATATTCACTTTATATTGGCGATCTTTATGTACAAGATTTCATAACTAAGCAAGATGAAAAGATGGAATACTTTTTCGAGACTTTGGCTCGTGTGTTTTTGTAAATACTAAAAAATGTGATGTTTTTATCACGAACGTCACATTGCTGTCACGCTAGAAAGCTCAAAAGCTTTTCAACTTTTCGCAATGAAGTTACGAAGATTTTGGCACCACCAGAAGTTTTCTGTGAGTGCACATAGAGTGTCCACAGACACACGGACACAAATTTTTGTATTACTTTATCGTGTTCAGAGACATTGAAAATGTCAAGGAAAGTCATAAAAAGTGGGGGTACAATTTGTAGAATTTTCGCAAGATTTCAATACTTTGGCATTTTAATGCGAGCCGAAGTAAAAACAAATGAACTATGGTTCTCCAATTTCATGATTGTTCGAAACATATTTTTATTTTCAGGTTCTCATATGAACATCATAAAGATTTATTAATGAAAGTAAATAAGTTTGAAGATCGAAAAATACAATGGGACAAAATAATGAATCGAGTGCAGGGTCAAATTTTACTCCGTCTGTTATCGTGCATTGAAATTGCATCAAAGTTTAGCAGCTGTGATAGTGATATGGTGAGTAAAGTTTATAATTTGAACAATTTCACGGACTACATTTATATATATCATAGTAATCACCTGAGTGTGTTGGAGAGGGGCTGACAAAATATGTTCTTTACAAATAATATTATGTAATTGTAGTGGCATCATATTATCACCATTAGGCCTTCACCACGCTGGAAGCCTACTCCAAAAAATTAGAAATATTTCATTTGAAAAATTATATTTTCTTTAAGTACTGTTATCTATATCAAAGCCCACTAAAGAATACTGTTGCGAGGCGGCCAATAGGATGGGCTCGCAGCGTTGCCATATCTACTAGCCTCGAACACTCCTGGTATTTACCGCTCGAGGCTTGATCGCACAGTTTAAAGAATTATAAATGCGTTGCGTCAGCCGCAGTCAGTTAGAAGTGTGGGAAGAAACTGACAACGTCGCACTACGGCGATTGGAGCGTTCAAGGTCTCGGTGAACACAAGCCCGTCCCTCAACGGTATTCTTTAGTGGGCTTTGATATAATATGATACTCTATACTAATATTAAAAAGTGAAGAGATTTTTGTATTTCAGTTAATCACAAAAATTACTTAAACATTCTACAGAACCGATGTTTATTGTTTGGGGATGCGGAATACTACCCCCCAGAAAACTATCCCCCCACGTGAAACGTGACGTCACGAAATCTGCCAACTAACCAATATGGGAGCCATGTCCGCGACTGGAATACTACCAACAATTTGGGAAATAGGTCTATTCACGACGGTGCTGAACAGCTGCAAAATGGTTCGCACGCCATTCCACATTTTGGGAGTATCTTCAATACACAATGCATTGCGTGCCTCGCACGCCAACCCCACGGTAGAATCCACCACATGGCTTTGAACCACATATATTTTTATACATTTTAATGACACCTTAAAACGTGTTCTGGGGACCATGATCGGTGCTCATTTACTACTTCTGACTTTAGGTCTCACCAAAAGGGTTTTTCCTATGGAAATTCACTAATAATGATGGTTCTCAAACATCTAGGGAGGGGTAAGTGGTACGCGCCGAATAATATCCCGCTAATATCGATTAGCCCCTCCCCAAGAAGATTTAGTCTAGAGCCACTTGTGGGTGCAAGAGTAACATTGTTAACACAAAATGGATCATGAACTTTTTGTTGAACAGGAAACTGTCTGTTGAACTTGAACAGAATAACAGACGTCATAACCAGCAAGGGGTTGTAAAGTATGGTGTCCCTCAAGCTCCAGTCTCGGGATCAATTCTTTTTTTAAAACAATAAGAGGTCTGTACAAAAAGTATCCGACTTTAGTTTTTTACATGCAGAAAACTGAAGGTGGGGGATGTGTTTCAGCAGACATGTGTCCAAACATGTTAGCAATTCGCTGATATTTTTTCCCGGCCGATAAGTTATGTCATTAATGTTTGAACACGTCTTGAACAGAGTAGTCTAGAGTACGCTCGTCAGATTTTTAATTTTCTTAAATGGACGAAATGAGTCGATCAGCGTTATTGCATTCAATTTTGTTACAAACTCTGCGAAAATCAAGCAGAAACCACTTGAAAAGTTCGGAAGGCTTTTGGAAAGGACGCCATGAGTGTCACACAAATTAAAGAGTGGTATAACCGCTTCAAAAGTGGTCGCACATCCGTCGATAGTGAACCACGATCTGTAGGCCTTCTACCAGCAAAAACAACGAGGTTGTTGCCCGAGTTGAAGCTTTGGTGCTGGAAGATCAACGTATAACCATGCGAGAGTTGGCAGAAGAAGTTGGAAGCGCTCACTCCATCCTAACTGAAGATTTATTCATGAGAAGGTTATCCGCCAAATTTGTGCCAAACAAGAGGTTGACAAGAGAACAAAAAGAGTTTCGTTTGGAAATTGCGCAAGACATGTTAAGCTGTGCAAATAGAGATAACAATTTCTTAAAACACGATAATAACTGGTGATGGTTGGTGTATGGTTACGACCCCGAAACTAAAATGAAGTCCTCGCAATGATGGCTTTCGACATCCCTCTGACCGAAGAAAGCTTGGCATGTGCATAGCAATGCCAAGGCCATGTTGATTGTTTTCTTCGACTGTTGAGGTGTCGTACAGCACAAATACACTCCCTAAGGACAAACAATCACCAAAGAATACTACCAAGAGATATTTTCACGTCTCCGTGATACTGTGCGGCGTAAGCAACCAGAGTTGTGGTTAGCAGGAACTTGGCAGCTTCATCAAGACAACGCTCCAGCACATTCTTCGCATCTTATTCAACATTTTTTGGCAAAACATGAAGTTGCGGTGGTTCGGCAGCCTCCCTATTCACCAGACATGGCTCCCTGCGACTTCTGGCTGTTTCCTAGATTGAAAATGCTATTGAAAGGGCACGGATTCGAGTCAAGAGAGGAAATAATACAAAATGCGAATCGACTGAACGCGATTCCAAAAGAAGCCTTCCAGAAATGCTTCCAACAGTGGCAAAACTGGTGGGAAAGTGCGTGGAGTCTGGGTGGGACTATTTCGAAGGGGACTAGTGTGATTTTTGTGTATCTAAAAAAATAAATTTGTTATTCAAAGAAGTCGGATAATTTTTGAACATACCTAGTATATGGAAGAAATGTTAGTAATACAAATTTAAAACATAAATTAAAGACAGCTTAAAAGAAGTGTTTTTCATTTTTAAAGAAAAATATATATTTTAATTTAATAACATTGCAAACTAGGTATCTTCGGTAACATGTTTTCTTAATATATATTTTTTTATTATTACAGGTTATTAGAGGAATAGCAGTTCAGAAGTATCTTAGAGGAGCTGGGAAAATGTATACCTTAAGCAGTATAATGTCATCAGAGATTCGTGTATTTAAGACACTTGGTTATAAGGTAATGCACACTCAATTTGTACCCCTTACGGGAAGGTGCACATTAGCTGCACTTAGTAAGAGGAATTTGGTGTCCCTCACGGTACCCGAGATAAACACACATGATACTTACAACAACTAACTAAAACATCTAAACACCTTATTGCACCCACACGTCATTTACATCTATCATTATATACAGGGTCATCGAAAAAGAATACCCAAATTTGAGAAATTAACTACTTCGAGAAGGATGAACATATCGAGGCGAATATTGTGTTAAAATAAAGAGGAAGGTTTGGAGTTTTGTTACGTACCTTAATAAGTTTCAATATGTGCCCCATTAGTAGCACGACAGACATTGAAACGATAATCGATTACTTGCCTCGTATGCTGGAGTGACAGTAGAGATGGCAGCACCTACCCTTTCTCTAAGATGCATTATATCACAAATTTTTTCTGAATACACAATAAAATTGATGTAAGTTGATGTATCCCCAGTAAAAAAGTCTATTGGTGTGAGTTCTGGGCGGCCAGGAAATAGGGCCACCTCTACCAAACCAACCGTTTGAAAACTGGATAATCAGTTCTCTGTTTGAAGTTATTGTTAGTTAATGATGGATGTTGAATTTTATTATAATTACTTGTTCCGACATTTGCCATCATTAGTGTGTTAAATTATCAAACACAACGTTTTGGGAATACAAATCAATTCCCGTTCTCAAGTGACTAAAACTAACGGTACATAAACCCAGGCACTAGGCCTACCTAAGAGTAAATAAAGTAAAACTACAATTACTACTAACCTTAAATATCTACGTGATACATCTCAGAGCTAAGACTGAGAAGTCAAACACACCAACCACAGATCAACACAAATCAAACACTAAGCACACGCAATTGGTGGCAAGCGTCTAGTTGACAAGTATCTAGTAGGCCTAGTGCCTGGGTTTATGTACTGTTAGTTTTAGTCACTTGAGAATGGGAATTGATTTGTATTCCCGAAACGTCGTGTTTGATAATTTAACACACAAATGATGGCAAATATCCGAACAAGTAATTATGGATAATCAGTGCGTCCCGAACAGTTCTTTTGTAATGCGGCGGTGTCCCATCTTGCATGAACATTACACGGACACCAGTTTAATGTTTAATTGGTGTGGAAAGTAGCTTCTTCAGTAAAGAGTATCCGACTTAAAAAATTATCATGGTTGTAAATTTCTTCAAGCATAGAAACTGCAAAAATAGCAAGTTCTTCCCGGTCGTTTGGTTTAATTTCATGCCTAAGTTGAATTTTGTAGGCGTACAGTCTTAATTTTTTATGGAGAACATTTTGAATGGTAGTCTTAGGTATTCCTAGTTCCAAACTACGACGAGCAATAGATTTTTCAGGACTTCTAATCGAATACGCTCGACATTTTCATCCGATGTTCTTGGCCGACCTGGTGATTTTTGTTTGTCTACATTTCCCGTGTTTTAAAATTGATTATAAAAACGATAAATGGCTTTATGGTCAGGTGCATCGCAACAACCATAAGTTTGTTTAAAATTACGTTGAACACACAAAAGTGATTTTAGCTCCACGAACCAAAGCACACACTGAGCTTTCTGCTTAGCGGTCAACATCGTACTGGCTAGACAGGGAAAGCGACGCACAACGCTATTTTTAGCACCAAGATCGATGACCAATCAATTCAATGCAACGACTACTACCAACTGTAAAAACTCCCAAATCTCCTCTTCAATTTGAGGCCATATTCGCCTCAATATGTTCATGCTACTCGAAGTAGTTAATTTCTCAAATATGGGTATTCTTTTCGATGACTCTGTACACTTGCATCAACTCCTACATCTCTTTCTTAGGCAGTTTTGTCTTTTTCGGCAACCGTTTGATGCGATTGTGTCATCTTTCTGGACATTACAACCATTTATGAGTATGAGAAAGAAAGAGTGCTGTTCCCATTTCCACCATGTCTGAGAGTGGTGATGTGTCTTGATTTCCTTGCAGGTCTTGATGTGTGCTTAGCTCTGCCGTAGACCTCTAATAGTGGTTGTTCTGGAGACGGAAAATCAGTATGTTGGGTCATGGGGTCAGAGCCCGTAAGTGATGAGTTCGAACTCAATCGGTAATAATCCGGTTAATCATCAGTTTCTTGGAGGCGAAGATTCATATCGTCATACCAGAAATTACTTCTAATTTTTAGGGGTGTCGCTGAAGACGTGTATTTCAGGCCTCCTATAAATTGGGACCTCACTTTAGGTTGAGTAACTGGGGCAAACTGATGACACATCAATTTTTCATCTTTGAAGAGCCGGACCAAAATCGCTGTTGAAAATCTAAACAAAAACTTCAATCTATTATAAAGAGACATCATTCATGGTTGACTATTGTGTCTAACAAACCTAAATCTCTCATCTATATAAAAAAAATTCAATATCCTGACTGACGATGAACGCAGAGCCTATTCTATTAAAGCTAGAGTCTTGAAATTTCCGTCCAATAATGTAGAGGCGCACTAAGAAAGGATTTCACAAAATTTGGAATTTAAAGGGTAGAAAATGCGAAAATTCATCACTCCCATAAGCAGCCCTATAACAGATGAAACAGCTGATTCGTATCGAACGCTTAGAAACACAATTTTAGGTGTGGCCTGTTTATATTAATCCAAAATAACGTTTTTTAATACATTTACATTTTGTTTTATATGTATTTAGGTGCGGGAAATCTAATTTGACAGAGAAATGGTCGAAGTGATTTTGGGTCAAGATTTTGCATTCATCCGATTGCAATGAAACTTTAGTGAGTTGTTGCGGGCAATATTGAATTAGTTCGGAGCCAGTTAAAGGGTTGTAGCGATTCGGACTCACTATTTTTAGTCAAAATTATGAAAATACCATGCAATAGCTAAGCACTAGTCCACTAGTCTTTTAATACAAAGAAAATGACTGCTTAATGGTGACCTCCTAAATGAATAGAAAATGACTGCTTAATGGTGACCTCCTAAATGAATAGTTTTCAGTAGTTCGGAGGAAGAGATAGATCTGTCAAAAGTTTCTCTCTTTTTGACCAACAAAGCCATTACTGGTAAAGCAGGTCCTTTGGAACATGTTAGTTCTAGTTTATAGATCTTGCTTCCAATGAAACAACTTTTTCATATTACTGCTGCAATCCATGAATATTTTTTCTGGTTTCATTTCTCCTGAATTGAGAGAACATATCACTGCTCTTATTTATTTCTTGATGTAATAACACGTATTTACAAAAAACCTTCAACTCAATAACAAACAGTACAACAATACTTCCAATTAATAACAGTTCAGCTGATATACAGTAGAGCCGCGGTTGTCCGAGCTAATGTGGACCGAGGGTACCTCGGTTAAGCGAAAACTCGGATATCACGAATTCTATCAAAAACCTGGTGAAATCAATGAAAACGGGGTTAAAGATGTGAAAAATGGCATCTACTGTATTATCAAACTAAAGTACAAATAAAATACAAAATGATAGAAAGACATATATAGGTTACAGTACATGTTCCAGATAAAATTTTTTTTTTTTTTTTTTTTTTTTTTTTTGGTTTTTAAAGGCGAAAAACCTAGATGGTTATCATCGCCTGTCCAGATAAAAAATGATTAGAAGTCCATAAGTGCTTTCTGTTTAGCGAAACTCACTCGCTTGTGCGCCGTATCTACTCATGGTTTACACTTATATTTTGCTATTGATTTCCCTGACATTTCCTGACATTCCCTGACTGAATAAGTAAATTTTCCCTGACACTCGATGATGATACACATCTTGTTCATGGTCAAGTCTTTGGGGAAATTAAATTTAAAAAATTATCGGCCTCCACCATCCCCATAGCCGTCCAACACTTTCCTTTTTTCTTACAAAAAAGAGTACAATATAGACCAAAGTAATTAAGTACTAACAAGAAAATAAGTGTACAATATAAAACAAAAGTATATTAAGTACTAACAAGAAACAATCAGTTTAAGTCTATTTATTAAAAAGAAAAATATACGAAAGAACTATCAAATACATTAAACTACTATTTAGTAGCAAAATTTAAAAAAAACCCTGTTTTGGATGAAATTAAGAGACAAAATTTGAAGCAAATCAAAGACTGAAGTATAGTTTTTAAAAAATAGTTTAAAAAATACTGCATAACAATCTGTTTATTTTTTCTAAATGTATACAAAAAACTTTTTATAAAACAGTTTATATATATATAAAAAAAAACTCTTATTTGGAGCCCTTAATCACAAGACTTACAAAAAATACAAAATCAATTAATCGTTCTGTTCACTCTAAACATTTAAACTTATTGTTTCTTCTCCAACATCTGAATTTTTGATTTTATGTCTTCCTCTTCTTTCAAAGCTGTACCGGTAAGTTTTAAAACTTTCCTCTGTTCTTCGTGTTTCGTTATTTCTAAGGAAAATTTTCTTTTTTCTTGTCAGCTTCTTTTTGAGTTTTACTTGTTTCTTGGAGGGTTTCCTCATATCTTCTTTGGGCAGCTCTTAACATTAGACAACATTGCTTATGTAATAGGCACTTTCTAAATGTTTCCATAAAATTTAATTGCATTATCGACTGTTTTTTGAGCAACTAAACTCTGTTCTAGTAAATTTTCCAATAGCAAGTTTTTATTTGTAGAAAAACCACTTTCAATGGTAGCATTTCCATCAGAGAATGTCAAACTCAACTTAACAACTTCCCAAAGTTCTCGATAGGTTCAAGAACATCATCATCAAACATGAATAAAAGTCATCCAGTCTTGGAGAGAAGGCTTGCATTTTATAAGTAAGTTTTAAAATTCAATTTCAAAGTAGTATATGCCTCACTGTAAAGAACATTTTACTGATTTTTGGCATGTTCAGCAATGGCATCTGAGATTCTGTTTGCAGTATAAAATGATTCTAATAATATGTTCACTCTTAGTTTTCCTTGTTCCGGTTGGAGAAATATTATGTTGGGATCTGTACCAAAACTATAAACACAACATGAATTCATATTCACGAGAAATTATAGAATAAACATATCAACTTACACATTCATATTAGGTTCCACTTCATTTTAGCAGAATAACAAATACTGATAAGTTTGTATTCCTTTGTCATCTGATCTTCCAGTAAAAACAATACTTTATTACAAACAAATAAAATTTCCTGATTTTTATAAGTTTTTCGCTGACTTTCCCTGACGTATTAAAATTTCCCTGACTTTCCAGAAAGTGTGAACCATGCTACTACACTACTGGTTTTAAATGGTTTAAACTGCACATTGCCATAACACAGCGTGTCTGAGTTTTATTGAACAACGTGACATTTAGTGAAACAGCACAAACAAAACTATATTGATGATTAACAAAGCGTCTAAATGAAAATAAAATAGAAGTATAAAATGATAAAAAGACATACATAGGCTACAGTACATGTTCCACTAAAAAAAATATTTTTTTAAGGAAGTCCAAAGGTGTTTTCTGTTTAACGGAACTCTCTCGCTTGAAAACTAAGCAAACGATATGCAGTATGACGGAAGCAACGTTTTAAGAGCGATTGTTTACTTGATACTACTGAATCAAACTATTGTATTCACAAAAACTAAAGGAGAAGTGTGAGAGGGGGTTAAGTCAGATAGGGTAGAAGTTAGACACAATGGAAGGTCGGATAGAAGTAGGAAGCGGGTGCAAGATAAGGAATGATGACATCACCATCGCGTAAACAATAATCACAGACTTCTGTCTACTATTAGGCTGTAAGTTGCTCTGCTTAAAAAAAATAAATAAAAAATACAGTAGAGTCCCGGTTATTCGCCATTCGGTTATCCGCCATTCCGTTTTATCCGCCACACCAGCGGCACTTATTTAATTTAATTGTAGGCGTCAGTGATTGTAGCGGTACGTGTCTGCGATAACTTGCAAGCATCAGTGAGCGTACGTGACTGCGATAGCTTGCGGGTGTTAGTGACTGTACGTGCTCTGTGTCTGACTGAACGCTTACTGTCAGTCGCTCACACGAACTTGTTTTGTAAACAACTGTGTCTCTCTGTGTATTTAGTGCGTGCAGTGAGGTTATTCGTTAACATTAAGTTTTTGAGTATGATTTGGTGAAAGTACAGTAGTTTATGTTGTGTTATTTAATCTTGATAACATTAGTGATACTGTAATGGAAAATAAAAAGAGAAAGAAGGTTGTTTTATCAATGCAAGACAAACTTAACGCATTAAAACGACTTAATAAAGGTGAAACATTGCAGAAGGTTGCTGATGACTATGGCGTCGGTCGTCGCACTGTTGGGGATTGGAGGAAAAAACGCTTAGAATTACAAGAATGGTGTTCCTCACGAAATACCGAAATTGACTTAAAAGACAGAAAAACTATGAAAAAAAGTGATTATGAGAAAACTAGCGAGGCCTTGTACATTTGGTTTGTCCAATTTAGGGATAAAGGAGTGCCTATTTCGGGACCTATCTTAAAAGAAAAGGCGTTGCAGTTTCAAAAAGAGTTTAAAGAAGGTGATGCAGATTTTACTGCTAGTGTAGGCTGGCTAGACAGATGGAAAAAGTGGTATGGAATCCGTCAGTTGAACATTTGCGGAGAAAAACTGTCATCAAACTTTGAAGACATGGAGAAATTTAAGAATCAGTTTCAAACATTTATTGAAGCTGAAAGCTTAACAGGAGACCAAATATTTAACTGCGACGAAACGGGCCTTAATTATAAAATGTTACCAAGTAAGAGCCTCGCAGCTAAAACTGAAGCAGCAGCCCCAGGCTACAAACGCAGTAAAGAGAGAGTCACCATTTTGGCCTGTAGTAATGCTACATCAAACCACAAAATGGAACTGGCAATGATAGGAAAGGCAAAAAATCCCAGGGCTTTTAAGGGAATTTCAAAACATGCTCTGCCAGTCAAATATTTTAATAAAAAAGTGCATGGATGAGCGGTGACATTTTTAAAGAGTGGTTTTTCAAAGAATTTGTGCCATCGACAGAAAAGTTTTTAAAAGCTAATAATCTACCCAGAAAAGCAGTGTTACTGATGGATAATGCCCCAACTCACCCAGATGCAGACGAACTAAAAGATGGGGATATAAGGTCTATGTTTCTTCCTCCAAACGTGACTGCGATTTGTCAACCAATGGACCAAGGTGTTCTGGAAGCACTTAAGAGGAATTACCGAAGAATGCTTCTTTCAACACTCATACAAGAAATTGAAGATGGCCAAGACTTTATTAAGAGGTTGAAAACCATAAATTTGAAAGATGTGGCCTATTCTATTGCAAGTGCTTGGGACAATGTCGGGGCAGATACATTTGCAAGATCTTGGAACAAGCTGTTGGGCGAGGACGAAAAAGCCGATGAAAGCCAACCAGATGAAACCAATGAGAATATTTTGGCCTTAATGCAACGTATCCCTGGATGTGAGGAAGCTTCTTTAGTTGAAGTAGGAGAGTGGTTTTCTGGAGATGACCAGTATGAAATTACTGACGAAGAAATTGTCACACTTGTCAACAGCGATGATGCTGAAGATGTTGAAGAAACTGAGACTGTTGAGCCCCCTAAAGTAACACATAAAGAAGGGGTTAAAATTTTTGAAGCGGCTCTTAAATACCCTGAACAGCAATAGGAAGTCAAAGTTATCGACATTATGATGCTCCAGAGATGGCGAGACTTAGCAGCAAGGAAGCGGGATACTTCAGGCCAGCAAAAAAAGATCACTAGTTTTTTCCACTCTTCCTGAACTCTTCCATCTGAATTTTCTGTTTGTACAGGTAATTCTGCATTAAATTTATTCGAACTGTAATTAGTTTCGGGACTTTTTGTCATTCAATTTCGTAATTTCATTGAAAATCACTATACTGTATTCCATTATTTTTCTTTTCTATTATATAGTATTACTGCAAAATATCGTATTTACTGTACTCATTAAATTTACAATAAAAAGTATTAATGGTGTAAAACGTCTATTATTTGTTCAACCCTCCCTATTATCCGCCATTTTAGCTTATCTGCCCTTCCACCGGCCCGTTTATGGCGGATAACCGGGACTCTACTGTATATAAATTTGATTTGATGCAGTTGATTTGCAAGACTCTATTAATTTTTCTATCTCGGGTTGTGAATTCAATGACCTGAATGAAAAATGGTGAAGAGGATCAGATTAGGCCAAACAAAGCAGACGATTTAGAAATGACCTCTGACATTTATTAATATCATATATACAGCAAAGAAAAATAAATTCAAATACATACAAATATGATACAAATTATAGATTATAAATGTTAAAGAGAGCTGGTGATTTATAAAAAAAGAATTTTAAGTGCACTGTACTTACGAAAAGCAGACCACAAACTTATTAATTTTAAAAAGAAAGAAAAAAGTAAAAACCCACTCGCCCGGGCAAAACTATTGTAGTCTAGATCATTGTCATGTCCGATTTACTGTCACATTATTGAAGCGATCGCACTACACTCCATTTGACGATGAGAATTATTAATTCTCGTAAAAATTCAAATACTACTTTGTACTTGCAGATTAACAATAAATGTTACATGATTAAACTGCTAATGCGCAACGCGTAACACTTCAAGCGATGTTCACTGCTTGGTCTCTCGTTGACAAGTGTCTTAGCGTTATTCCTCCACCGCTACATTCAGCTGGCGTGTACTTTCTCTCCACCAATCAGAAACGTCTGACGACACACAGATGTTCAATTTTATCAGATTCGTTGGTTGCTTATCAAAGCATTCCCTGTGGGTCTTGCATGTGGAATTGCACGTAGACCATTTCTCCAGGAATTGGCTTGCAGGTGTTCGCTTCTTATTTCGTCTAGACTGTTGGATGTTGATTTTCTAACTGCGTCTTAAAACTCGTATAATTTCCGCGTCTTGGCATTAGTACATAGACTGTCCATTTTCTCAAACCCTACATTTAAATTTAATATAATAATTGATTTTAATGATTGTCTGCCTTTTATTTTTATTTAAGTTAATATTGAAATTGACTTTAAATTTTGTCTGCCCTTTTAGTCTATTTCCTTTACGTTAAAACGCTTCTAATTATTAAGCTCTCTTTCTAAAAAACATTTGTAATATAAATTAAATTAAATTCAAAAAATAAAAATGCTCTCTCGAATTAAAATTGACTTATGGTCCTATTCTATATTATTATTGTACTTTGGGAAGTTAGAGATCTTACAAGGCCTACTACGCTAATAAGTGTATCCGACTACCTGATTAATATTATTGGTTATTGAAGTCATTTAATCGCTTCTTTATTTAGTTCACAACTTATAAATAAATTAATTATGTTATTTATTTGGAAAATCTATTATTATCTTGAATAAACAGTACTTGTGCCTGTCAATATACCTTAAAACGTATAAAATCCTAATCCTATTGATGATTAGCAAAGCATGGAATTACTGTATTGTACAGTACTGTGTTTAATAATGATTAAAAACTGTGCTTTTTATTCACAGGAACCATTTTTGACGAAACATTATGTGACTAATTTAGGTACAGTACAGTAGATTTGGCGCTATTTGCGGATTTCACTTTGCGCGGTTACTTTAACGCATGCGTCTTCCGCAAACCGAACTTTTTTTATTTTTGTTTTACTACCTCGGTTAACCCAAAACTCGATTAGTCTGGGCTCGGATAACCGCGGCTCTACTGTACTTATTAGTAACAGTAGTTCTGTCATACATGTGATTAAAAGAGAAATACAAATTTCATTTACGAGGGTAAGTCAATAAGTAAAGTGAAATTGAAAAAATCTATATATTTATTGTACTTACATAAATAATAGTAGCATTACGTTTCAACATAATCCCCTCTTACTTCTTTCCATGCACTTAGTCCATCTTTTAACAAGCATTTTAATTCCTTCCTGGAAGAAGGTTTTTGTTCAGAAAATTTTGCACCGCTTCAATGGCCTCTTCATCAGATGGATAATGATTCCCTCGCAACTGTTCTTTTAATGAGCCAAAAAGATGAAAATCGCTTGAAGCCAGGTTTGGACTATGTGGTGGGTGGTCTAACAGCTGAAAACAGAGATTTTGAAGGCACAGCACTGTGTTTGTGGCCGTATGGGGTCCAGCGTTATCCTGAAGCAAAATCACGCATTTTAAAAGTTTACCACGACTTTTGGATTTGATTTTTGGCTTCAATAAGCGCAGTAGCTAGCACTATTTACGGTTTGACCTTTAGGTTTGAAGTCAACAAAAATTTTAACTTCCACGTCAAAGAATATGGACAACATAACTTTTCCCGCAGATATCTGAGTTTTCAACTTTTTTGCTGTGGAAGATGAAGGATGTTTCCACACCAAACGTTGTCGCTTACTCTCTGGTTCAAAGTGATGGACCCGTGTCTCATCCATCAACGGTTATTATTCGGTTAAGAAATGAGTCTTCCTCTTCTTCGTAACGTTCCAAGTGCTTCTGGTAAATTTTCAAACGATTGTCTTTGTGGTTGCTGGTCAGTTGACATGGAACCCAGCGAGCGCAGACTTTTCAAAAGTTAAAAAATCGTGGGTGATTGAATACGCTGAGCCATGACTAACATTTAACTCACTTGCAATTTCATCAACTGTAATTCGTCGATTATCGAGACTCATTTGTTTAACCGCTTCAATATTGTCATTATGAGTCTTTGCAGTGGAAGGCCTACCAGTTTCTCTGTTTATCACACAGAATCCTACCACTTTTAAAGTGATCAATTAATTTGTAGATTTTGCTTGCACTTAAACAACTCTCTCCATAGTGATGCTGTACTCGACGAATTATCTCTGCTGGTTTCACACTTTCTGAATTGAGGCAGCACTGCTCGCATTTCGTCCCCGGTGCAATCAGACAAAGGAGAACTTATTTCACACAGTCTTTTAAACACAATCACAAGTAGCTAACAACAAAACAATACTTCCTTTTATTTATTCAAATCGAAATTTCCCTTTATTTTTTGACTTTCCCTTGTATATTTTGATTTTCTCTTGTTTTAGGAATAGATCCTATTTGACAGAAATGTACCAGATTGTTAATAATAAGCCAAACTTTTTATTACAGGTCCATATCCCCACTGCTTTGGTCTACGTAGACTTCTTGATAGAGCTGTTAAACATTGTTGAAGGATTGACGAGATCAGCTTTACATGAAATCTCAATTTCTGTTCTGGACATTGCGTACTTACACCATCAAGAGATCTATCACAAGTTGCATTACATCTCAACAGGTTGTTGGGAGAGAACTGAACAGGAAAGGTAATATTTGCTTCTACTATATCTGTTTATAATACGAGACAGGTAAAATTTTAACAATAGGATGATTTACGCTAAAGTAACGTTTACTCTTTTAAAAGGCCAAGCCAACGAAATAATCAGAGAAATAAATGGTTTGGGTACTAAATACAGTAGAGTCCAGCCAATCCAAACTAATTTGGACCGAACACTGTTCGGATTAGCAGGAATTCGGAATAGGCGGATTTCATGAATAATATCAACGTATTGTCTGGGCAAATAATGTGCGGGCTTTATACAGCGTTGATCAGCTTGTGAACAGGTTCAGTGAAAGTCGGAAAGGAAATGCATTTCCTTCGATGACTCATAGCGCCGAGACATTACCTACCTCCCTCCCGCATTTCAAAACATATTTACGAATCACTGCACTGAGCAATAGTCTAGTCATATCTAGTTTAGTGATGTAAAAACGCCCGGGCGTTTAAATGTCGGGGCAAATGCCCTTGACATATGCCCAAATAAACGCCCAAAATCCATAAGCGCCCGGGCGTTTATCCAGTTTAAAGCTAATAAACCTAATTAATGGAAATTAATTTGAAGACCACTCTTCTAAATAACTTTTTAAACCTCTTTTATACATATTTACATAAAAGCCTATATTAAAATAAATAATATAATTTGAGGTGAGAGTACACATATGCAAAATATACTGTTTTAATTGTATCCGGATTGGAAATACGTGAAATAGTACGTAGTGCAAAACAAGCTGAGTTAAGTTTATTTGAAATGAAGGTAATATGTGATTTCCAGTTTATGTTTTCATCAATTACCACTCCCAGAAATTTTGACGAGTCTGTACTTGGTTCTAAATGATTAATTGAAATTTTGTCTTTTAATTGTTTACAACTGAACTGCATTATCCGAGTTTTATTTTTATTAAGTTTTAGACCATTTGATAAAAACCAATTTTCTGCCATAATCAGTGATGAAGTAACGGACTTTTCTAGATTAATACTATTCTTCCCAAAAACCGTTAAAGTGGTGTCATCAGCAAACAGGACATCTTTTGCTTCCCCAATATTATAAGGCAGGTCATTTATGTAGACCAAAAACAGTAAAGGACCCAATATTGATCCCTGGGGCACACCACGAGAATTTATTTCCCAAGAAGAGCAGTGAAATCCGTAAGAGTCTGTATAGACTACTCTTTGCTTTCTACATGTTAAGTATGACCGCAACCAATCATTTACCTTTCCACGAATACTATAATAGTTTACCTTATAAAGGAGAACTGTATGGTCGACACAATCAAACTCCTTTGAGAGGTCACACATTAGAGATGCTACATGCATGTTCTTATCCAGCGAGCGAGTTACACCATCTAGTATATTATATATAGCAGATTCCGTAGAGAGGTCTTTCCGGAATCAAAACTGGCTCTCTGTTAGAACATTAAATTTATCAAAAAATTTCAAAATTCTGCTCAGAACTACTCTTTCAAAAATGTTCGACAAAACCGGAATTAGTGCTATAGGACGGTAATTTGTAATGTTGGATTCATCTACTTTTTTAAAGATGGGTTTTATTAGGGAATATTTAAGTTTATCCAGAAAACTACCATTCTCAAAAGTCTGTTGTTTGTCAACTTATCTCTTGATAATGACTCCTTCCCTTAAAATGTTAATTTTAAGAACACAACTAAGCACTGAAGGCAGTTAAAGATTAAAAACATGAACTATAATAATTAAAACATGAAATATAATAGTTAAAACTGCCTTAAACTAAATTTTTTATAAACGCCCAGTTTTTGGGCGCTTAAAATTGCTTTGGGCAAATGCCCGGGCATATGCCCATTTTTAAATGACCAGCCCACTGGGCATATGCCCGGCCCACATCACTAATCTAGTTCAGTGTTTACTCTAGGGGAGTTTGATAAACTGTGTGAACTTATTATACATTTATCGATGCAAACGGACCGACTTTGAGGAAAGCGAGGAATAGGGGAATGCTCAAACGGAAATCATAACACACACAGACGCGGCAAACGCTCTTGACCTCGCGCTACGCTTCGTCAAACAACACGCTTCATCAACAGCAAATGATGTTATGTTCATGCGGCGATGGCGGAACATTGCATCCTCAAGTCGATTCAGTACTCTTTGATTGAAAAAAATCACTGATATTACTTCTTAAAAATTAGAAGCCAGTCAGGCATCCATGGTATATAAATATCAAAACATTAAGATTAAACTAATGAAGACAAACTTGCATATTAAATTTAATAATACATGTATGAAAAACAACATGATACCAAATTATGCCACTATAAAAATTAAGAACAATTCTAAGTCCATATTGAAAACCAAAGAATGGGCGGAAACAATGTGGGTCAAAGAAGAAATCAAATTTCTATACGCAAAAAACCGGTTCTGAAGAAAGATTTATACATGTCTCATTTAACGTTACTAAACATAATCCATCCGGCAATTATAGACTCTGTCATGTTCTATGTCAATAATTACATTAAGACCGTCTTGAAACGATTGTAAACTAAAACTGCAATCCCTCAAGAGTAAATATTGCACATAGGAGACCGTTGAATGTAAACACAAGTTCTATGAACGAATTTCTAACCACACTTCAATTAGATTTTCTGATGACGAATTAAGGGTTCTTAACTCTTTGCACTCTGGTAGGATTTTTAATAAAAGTCCTCTGGGCTCGGATGGCCAGTAGTGCCGGCCACAGCCATTTCTTTATCAAGCCTGAATTGTTTTGGCAAGTTACGTTCCTCTCAGCTCGGATGGCCAGCAGTACTGGACCAGGTAAAATCCCTCGAACGCCCGGATGGCCAGCAGGACTGGCCACACAAATGATCAGCATTAATTTATTTTCAGTAGTTTTATTTTGTCTGGATTGTGCTGAAATCTAGAGTCCAAATCTTAATCTAATTAATTCCCGCTTTTTTTCTGGTCTGTGTTGTATCAAAACGTAGGAATATTCGTTACATTATAACCTTACCAGCAGTTTAGTTTTACGTTGCGGTAGTCTAGGCTAGTGTTTTTAAAGTTTGAAGTAATTTAATACAACAAAAGTTAATTAGTTTATTATAGGTTTTAAGTGTTTTTTTGTTAACAAGTTCTTAATTTTATTTTATTTTAAATTACCTAAAAATGTTGTTGGATAAGTTGTATACAATGGACCCAATGGTTTATTTTATTCATTAAAATATATTATAACTATATGTTTACAGTTAAAACTAAAAGTCACCAATAACAATATAATATATCTACTTTATTGTATGGCAAAATAAAAGACTTACTAAAAGCCCTCGATTTTGTTAAACAAGAAATAAATACCCACTAACAACCTTTCAGATTGTAGTGAAAAATAATTCAGAGCTGTTGATGCCGCAAGGTCAAATTATCGACAGAGCTGACAACAGTATCGTAAGCGGCCAGTCAGGCTGGCTATCCAAGCTGTGAGGATGTTTAATCACAGACTATAGAATTACTAGAGTAATTCTATAGTCTGTGGTTTAATTCAATAAATATTCAGAGCTGACTGAGAATATCGTATGGCCAGCAGTACTGGCCAACCGAGCGCAAAGGGTTAACAAAGGCCTTAAATATAATTTAAAACAATCAAAGAAAAACCATATAGTCCAGGAAATTATTAACACTGAGGCAGCAATTAAAACGATACCGAATTGCAAATTGCACAACGAAACTAGAGTTTTAATTAATGATGATCTCAGGACACGCATACATAAAATATACCACAACAATATCCATCGTTTTCCAAATCCCGGAGTCTCCACTGAATTAAACTTATAAAACAAATAAAAAACAAGTTGTCAGATAATAATGCACTTATTACAAAGGCCGATAAAGGAAACATAGTAGATATTAGATGTCGATGAATATAAGTCAAAAGTGAATGTTTTCATAAGTAATAACAACATCGATCAAGCCTCCAAAGAACCAACCCAAAAATTTGTTAAAACTTTAAACAACACGATAAATAATTCCACGAATCTGTTTAACTAAAAAACACGCCATTCTTTGAAACCCATAAACGCTGAAGCTAAATATTTCACAGGCCTGCCAAAAATACACAAACCCGACATACCGATCAGACCTCTCGTTAATTTTAAAACCGCCCCTGGATACAAAGCTGCCCAAAAACTGGTTTTAATCATACCTAATAGCATAAAATTAAAGGACAACCGCAGCATTAAAAACAGTATAGAATTTGTAAACAATATCAATGATATAACTTTGAAACCAAATTATAAAATCGCTTCCTTTGATATTGTTAACTTATATACGAACATACCTATCCAAGAAACAATAGATATTCTAAGAAAGCTCCTGACTGAATCCAACGTGTTAAATACAGAGAAAATTACCGAGTTAGTCAACATTGTAACATTGTTGTTAGACCAAAACTACTTTACGTTTGTAAACAAATACTATATCCAAAAGGACGGTTTAGCCATGGGTTCGCCACTCTCAGGTTTATTTGCAGACATCTATCTAAACCATTTTGAAAGCAAGTACCTCCTATCAAGTTTAAATAAAATGCACAAACATATCATATATTATACAAGATACGTAGACGACACATTCATAATCTTCAATGGTACTACTAGGCAGATCGAAAATCTCAAGAATTATATGAACAGCATCAATAGCTGCATGAAATTCACATGTGAAACAGAAGTAGATGAAAAACTGAATTTACTAGATCTGACAGTAACAAAACAAACAGACCAATTAAAATATAAAATTTACAGGAAACCCACAACTACAGACATCACAATACACTCTACATCGCACCATCCCACATCTCAAAAAACTGCCGCATATAATAGCATGTTACACAGACTTCTCACTATACCACTCGAACAAGAAGATTATTTGGAGGAACTGAATACAATTAAATATGTCGCCACAGCTAATGGATATAGATGTACTATGATAAACACCTTATTATTAAAAAAACAAAATAAAATCTGTAAACCTTTAAAACCTCAAGATAAGACTACATACAAACATACTTCCAAATACAATTTCAAAAAATTAAAAGAAATTAAACATCACCACAGCATTACGGACTAACAATAATATCCCAAAATTACTGTCCCAAAAAACAGACAAAGATCCCAAATGTAAAACTGGGATATATAAACTAGTTGTGATGATTGTAATTCATTTTACATAGACCAAACAGGTAGAGCGTTCCACCAGAGATTTATAGAACACCTACCAAAAAAGAGCATAGATGGAAATAAATCTAATTATGCACGCCACCTGATAGACACTAACCACGGCTACACGAGTTTTGAAACTAATTTGATACCAATACATGTATGCAAAAAAGGCAAAATTATGGATGCTATTGAGGAATATGAAATTTACAAAGCCTTTAAAACCTTCTGCGGTTTACCACGGACACCGAGTCGTCGGCATTACCTGAAGCCGGAAGCTTGAAAGAAGAAGTAAGAAGTAAGTAAGTAAGTACAAAGCCTTTAAAAACAACGAAAACCTAGTTATGAATGACCAGCTTCATTTTTCCTCAAATATACTGTACGACACGGCTATCAGTATACAAAATAACAAGGGTCCAAGTGCAACGATAGGCGTTGCAAAAATAAAAATATTTATTGTTATACTGT